>OY856409.1:1391981596-1391984096 GCA_963693085.1 Alisma plantago-aquatica
TTAATAACAAGAAACAGTCCAATCAAATTTTGATACCGACTTCTTATTAATAAGGATGATGCCAAAATTAATAGTGCCTAATAAAGCATTCATAGTAAAATCGAATATTTCAATTTGCCTCAAACCAAATTTGTCAAAAAAAAATTATTAGATATGTACTAAATAAATACAAAAGTTAAGTAAGATACATACATTTTTAAGAATTTGGATAAGCTCTAATAAAAAAAATGTTTTCAACAATGCCTTGATAAATTTTAAATAACTATTTTTTCGAAAGAGATGATATTATTTAAAACTTCATGATGAATATTTGAATGATCTAGAAGTGTGCAAGAAAACTATCAATATATAAGAAATGAACTATTTTTTTTTCTGGGAACTGGAGATGAATAAATAAACATGCATTCAACAACAGATATTTGTGGAAGCAAAAGACACGAGTGTAACAACATAAAAATAGATATATTTCTCACTTGCAGTCCAACCTTATTTGCTAAATAGGCGGATGTGCTCTGCTATGCTCTATGATCTATGGTCTGTTCTCTATTGTGTTCGACTTTGTTGTGCTCTTTTCTCCTCTGATGTGCTATGTGATGCTATACTCTACTCTCTATCTTTGCTATGCATCTTCTCTGCTCTATCTCCAACTCCTATTTCAAGGATTTCATAGAAGTTCAGTCTCAACTATCATGGAAGTAATCATGTGCAGATCCACACTTGAGTTTGGCATGGAATCTTGGAAGTAAACTACATGAGGAAGAAAATAAAAAACATGAATTTACGTGTCATTGGTTGTAACCTTTTGAAATACGACATGGTTTCTTAGACTTAGGAGAACAATTAGTGCCTTTTCCTTCTTATTGTCAGCACCCTGAGGATTAAATTCTCCTTAGCTTGCAGCTCGAAGAACAATGCAAATCTAAACAAAATATCTTTGCTGAGAATAGTGTGTTAGAGTAAGTAAAATGATCTGTCAACCATATCAATGACAACATACCAATTGTCAAATTGTCAGTGGCTTCATGTCATCCTGTGAGAGTGTCGTGGTTACTTTCTTCATAAGTAAGAATGTATTTTGTTTGTGCCCCACGCCGACTTTTAAAATCCTTATCTAGTCCAATTCGTACCCATGCACATTACTTCCATATGGATTAGACAATGCATAAGTGTAAGAAAGGGAGCTTCATTCTGTTTCTAATTTAGAAAACCAGAATATTTGTCCAAGGCATCAAGTGCAGATGGTGTTTACCGGAAATCAGCATGATCCCTGGACTTCCTTTCTGTTGTCGTCGAGTAGATACCTACGACTAAGATTGTAACAATGGATGAATTATGATGTCGAGTCACTGGTGAGGGAACGCTTAGGGGAAATAGCCATACGATTGAGACTTGAGAATCTTGCAAAGCATTATCCAACTTCCCCTGTAGGTTGCCGTAGTAGTGTATGACAGAATGAGGCGCTGGGCTTCAAAGGGTTGTCAAAGAAGAGTGTTTTGATGGTTTTGCACTCTGAATCGCCGATGCGACGGAGGTGACAATGACTGTCGTCGCTAGGCTTTTGGCAAAATTGTGGAGGTAACAACGATGGCTACGCAAATTTATCAATGATAAGTCTTGGTAACGCGGAGTTTTTAGGAATCCTGGTAACTATCGGATCTAAGGATGTAGTGGATCGGAAGGTTAGAGGGCAGCATTGATATTATGGCTAGGAGAGAAGGAGTCGAGTAGCTTGGGAATCAGTTGTTGTAGTAGGACCGAGACTGCACGAATTTGTGCGGCATATAAGGGAAGTGATAATGAGCTGATAGATATTGTCATTATCGCAACCACAAAGTCAAACTCTTTCACGTCTCCCGGTGGATCCGACTCCATACTGGGCGTCGTTAACGGGTTGCCGACGTATATTGCAGAAGTCCTGAAGTAGTTGGGCTCTTGTAAGAGCGTTGTTCAGGAATAATTATTAGAAAGTAGTTGACTAAGCTTTGCCTTGGCCTGGCAAAGATTTGTTCTGTTTGTGCCCCCATACCAAATTCATGGAGGAGTCTTGCACCATATACCGATGTTACTATCATGTATGAAGACCTGGGTACTGCAATGACCACAAACAACATTCATGCAAAGTACTTCATTCAGGAGTCCTGCAGGAAAACTCATTGAGAGGAATCATGATCCCGTAGAGACAATTTTCGAGTTTACAATAACAAACAGCTCGGATAGTTAACGTGGGGTTGGGACTTTCCATGCACGTGAGAAACACATGCAATGACGGAAACGAGTGAAAACATGTTCGTGCTTAGTATGATATATATAATATATAATATAATATAATATATATATATATATATGTGTGTGTCTATATATATATATATATATATATATATATATATATATACTACTATAAAAAGAGCGAGTTTGATGATGCACTCTCCTTGATTCACTCTATTCTCTCATTTTTTCAAGGAATTTTGCTCCTACAAATATTTATTTTCACACTCTCATA
>OY856409.1:1391986596-1392164096 GCA_963693085.1 Alisma plantago-aquatica
TCACATACACAACCTCTTAAATATTCCTATTCATGAATTTGGTTTTAATATTCATATTCCAAATATCATAAGCTATAAGAACATGCATGACAATTTCTGAAGGAATTTAATCATGCTCAATGACTTGAACTGATTTGAAAACCTTTGCAGCCAATCTGTCCTTTGAGGTTATCCATGTCGTTCTTTCCAATGAAAAACATATGACACCTTATGGGTTTTACCCCTTTTGGTGGTACTACCACGGTCATACCTTGTTATTGTACGTAGATTCCATTTAGGGTATAATGGCAATCTATTTCTCATGTTCTTGTCCCTCGACTGTTACGACCCCACCTCCCGATAACCCCCAATTAAGGGAGACCGAGAAGTCGAAGCCGCACCCATAACTTCTGGATCAAAGGTTCGACAATTAACCAAGAATAATTATAAAATTTTAACAGACTATACTGAAAATGGTAATAAAATTTTCTTTACATACCTTTTGAAAACTTGGATCTCTAACCTTCTATTCACGCCGATACTAATCTATCTAATCCTCCTTTGTACTTTAATCTTCTTTTAGTATCACATGTGCCACTTTACTTTTTGTTCTTTTCATTGTACCTAAAACGCCGACAAACAAAACGTCGGTCAGCCGTAGCTGGTATGTGGGGGAAAACAATGAACATGCAACTATGATAACAATGTAATCATTCAATTATTCATTTAACAACCAAGATTACATTTTAAATATAACTCCGTGATCCAAGAGTACCCTATCCTCTGTGTTGTCCTCATTAAACCCCTCATGATCCACCTATAAGTGAACCAGTTTCTAGGGTTGAGTCACATGGCACTACTCGTAAGTAGACCACTCCTTAACTCAGGACTTGCTAAAGAGTCTCTAACTCACGGTAACCTAGACCTTACTCTAGGATTACCCCTTTTTTTAGCCTTTTCAAAATAACAGAGGTGGACCCGGATCTAGCCAGTTATATATGCACATTTATAGTGATAATCATAGTCACTTTATAGTTGCATGAAATAAATAAACATCCAACAGTTTAGTTGCATTCAATGTGATTAAACATTCGGGAATCCATCGGGAAACTATAGCGGTTATTCATAATCGTAACCACATACCTGATCCATAGTAACTTGATGTCCATGCATTAACATTCAACACAATTAACAAGCAATCAACAATATCCTAAAAATAATGCATAACATCCAAGTGTCATTGTTTTATTCAAAACATCCTCAAGATCAACTTGGATTCTACCTTATGATTTCTAGGCCAACTTTAGGGGTTTAGCTTTCAGTATGCATTTATCACTTTTAATGCTAAAACTATTATCTTTATCGTTTTAGGTCATAACCAAAACATTAAGGCTAATTATCATCTTCAGTTTCTTCCAAATTGACAAATCATATTTCATTATAGTTCAACTCACATATATGAACCTTATTTATCACTATTTCCACTTTTATACACTAGGAAACACTAATTATCCAAATAATTCACATTAAAGATCTTGGATAATCAATTTATCTTCAAATCATCATATCTCTATTTTATTAAACTTCTTTTACATTAAAGCTACTATTGTTATTCCTTTTAATTCGTTAACCATGAAAATATACATATATGTATATACCTCTTTAGGAAAATACTCCCTTTTATCAAAATTATATAATCCATTAATAAAGCAACACATTATCCTCTTATTTTGCCTTTTTAGTATTTTCTCTTTCTTTCCTTTTTATTGGGACTCCTTGGATCCCAAGGCACTCTTTATTTCGAAATTTATTTTATTAGAATACTCATTATCCTTCTTAATGCACCTATATGCATTATTTTGCATTATCATGTTTATTCCTTAATTAAATATTTCTTTTTGAGAATTTCTTTTTATTTCTCTTTTATTTTCCTCATTGGCATTCCTTTTAATATTAATAACCTCATGGATACGAAATTTCCCAAAGAAATCTCATTTATGCCTCTTTCCACTCAATTTCCACATTTTCTCATTATTTTCCAATTTCTTTCTTCATAAAGAAATACTTGATTAATCTTTTCTTTTCCTATTGCTTTCTTTTTGCAACCTTGGGCTCCTCGGTACCCAAGGAACCCAAGAGGCACAAAATCCTCTTTGGATTTTCCTTCTAGAGGTTTCCACATATTTCTTTTCTTAAGATTCAATTATCCATTTACTAATTGAATTTCCTTTGTTATTTTTCCTTTTATTGGGCCCAATAGCCAATAAAGCCCACAAATCATACAACAAGGCTATTTTAACGAAATCCAATTATTCTCAACCAAATATATGATTATTTGTTCTAACATCTTTAATATGAGAAATTATATTTCTCACCACTTGAACCCAAAAATTGGGGTTGTAACATCCTTCCCCTCTTATAGGAATTTTGTCCTCAAAATTCAAACAAGCAAACAAACAACTCAGTATAAGACTTTTCCATGTCCATCATTGGCCCCTATGTGGCTTTGCCGTACCCATGGCATTTCCAAAGAACCTTTATTATCACATATTCTTTTCTCTGAGTCCTTTCATCCCGGCGTCTATAAACTACACAGGTGACTCAGGCCATTTTAGCCTCCCTTGGGGCTCACTAGGTTCATTTCTTAGCACATGGTCGGGGTACCTCACATAGTGCTCTAAATCGGACACATGGAACTCATCACACACTACTTTATCCCGAGGGGTAAGGTCAAACCTAACCTTCTCCACCCATCCATATCTAATAGACCCATGTATCGGGGACTCAACTCTCTTAGTTATAACTTAGAGGGGTCGGATTTTCATGTCACATTTTCTCCCACAGTAACTTGTATGTCAGTCTACTTTGCATCTGCTCACGACTCTCATCGTCTCTAGGCTCCTTTCAGCCCTTGCACAATCAAAGTGACTTCATCTACACGTACTGGGGTCCCTTTTTCTAACCATCATGTGCTCTGATACCAAATGTTACGACCCCACCTCCCGATAACCCCCAATTAAGGGAGACCGAGAAGTCGAAGTCGCACCCATAACTTCCGGATCAAAGGTTCGGCAATTAACCAAGAATAATTATCAAATTTTAACAGACTATACTGAAAATGGTAATAAAATGTTCTTTACATACCTTTTGAAAACTTGGATCTCTAACCTTCTATCCACGCAGATACTAATCTATCTAATCCTCCTTTGTACTTTAATCTTATTTTAGTATCACATGTGCCACTTTACTGTTTGTTCTTTTCATTGTACCTAAAATGCCGACAAACAAAACGTCGGTCAGCCGTAGCTGGTATGTGGGGGAAAACAATAAACATGCAACTATGATAACAATGTAATCATTCAATTAATCATTTAACAACCAAGATTACGTTTTAAATATAACTCTGTGATCCAAGAGTACCCTATCCTCTGTGTTGTCCTCATTAAACCCCTCATGATCCACCTATAAGTGAACCAGTTTCTAGGGTTGAGTCACATGGCACTACTCGTAAGTAGACCACTCCTTAACTCGGGACTTGCTAAATAGTCTCTAACTCACGGTAACCTAGACCTTACTCTAGGATTACCCCTTTTTTTAGCCTTTTCAAAATAGCAGAGGTGGACCCAGATCTAGCCAGTTATATATGCACATTTATAGTGATAATCATAGTCCCTTTATAGTTGCATGAAATAAATAAACATCCAACAGTTTAGTTGCATTCAATGCGATTAAACATTCGGGAATCCATCGGGAAACTATAGCAGTTATCCATAATAGTAACCACATACCTGATCCATAGTAACTTGATGTCCATGCATTAACATTCAACACAATTAACAAGCAATCAACAATATCCTGAAAATAATGCATAACATCCAAGTGTCATTGTTTTATTCAAAACATCCTCAAGATCAACTTGGATTCTACCTTATGATTTCTAGGCCAACTTTAGGGTTTTAGCTTTCAGTATGCATTTATCACTTTTAATGCTAAAACTATTATCTTTATCCTTTTAGGTCATAACCAAAACATTAAGGCTAATTATCATCTTCAGTTTCTTCCAAATTGACAAATCATATTTCATTATAGTTCAACTCACATATATGAACCTTATTTATCACTATTTCCACTTTTATACACTAGGAAACACTAATTATCCAAATAATTCACATTAAAGATCTTGGATACTCAATTTATTTTCAAATCATGATATCTCTATTTTATTAAACTTCTTTTACATTAAAGCTACTATTGTTATTCCTTTTAATTCATTAACCATGAAAATATACATATATGTATATACCTCTTTAGGAAAATACTCCCTTTTATCAAAATTATATAATCCATTAATAAAGCAACACATTATCCTCTTATTTTGCCTTTTTAGTATTTTCTCTTTCTTTCCTTTTTATTGGGACTCCTTGGATCCCAAGGCACTCTTTATTTCGAAATTTATTTTATTAGAATACTCATTATCCTTCTTAATGCACCTATATGCATTATTTTGCATTATCATGTTTATTCCTTAATAAAATATTTCTTTTTGAGAATTTCTTTTTATATCTCTTTTATTTTCCTCATTGGCATTCCTTTTAATATTAATAACCTCATGGATACGAAATTTCCTAAAGAAATCTCATTTATGCCTCTTTCCACTCAATTTCCACATTTTCTCATTATTTTCCAATTTCTTTCTTCATAAAGAAATACTTGATTAATCTTTTCTTTTCCTATTGCTTTCTTTTTGCAACCTTGGACTCCTTGGTACCCAAGGAACCCAAGAGGCACGAAATCCTCTTTGGATTTGCCTTCTAGAGGTTTCCACATATTTCTTTTCTTAAGATTCAATTATCCATTTACTAATTGAATTTCCTTTGTTATTTTTCCTTTTATTGGGCCCAATAGCCAATAAAGCCCACAAATCATACAACAAGGCTATTTTAACGAAATCCAATTATTCTCAACCAAATATATGATTATTTGTTCAAACATCTTTAATATGAGAAATTATATTTCTCACCACTTGAACCCAAAAATTGGGGTTGTAACATCGACAATTTCTAGTTGATTGTTGATTCAACATATTATGACAATCTTGCAACATATTTGAGTTTTAGGATGCATAATCTTTCAATCTCAGATGTGTTCTACTAGAACTACGAGTCTTGTGTTACATAAGGGTCTTGAGATTTCACAATAATTTGTGATTCTTCTTATTCCCTTTCTACCTTCTTATGTTTGGGATTAAGAGAGCCATTCTCTCTCCCTTTCCCATGCCCATGGAGGCTACCTCCTAATTCTTGTTGATCTTAAACTTTTTGAGTTCTACTTTACTCCCATTGATTCCATTAGGACTCTGTTATCCTAGTATCAAACACTTTTGTTATCAAATTAGATTAAAGGTAGTATTAAAAAAATTAACATTTTATGAGTGGATAAACCTTTTCAGGAGACTACTTTCTTTATATAAGTTTCAATCCTTAAGACACATCGAGACATTTTCGATACCATATCTCATATGGTATCCTTTCAAAGCATTTTGGATGGTACATTGTTTTAGTACAAAGCATGTGTCTAATAGGAATTAGAATATTATAATAAATGATAATAAAAAATGTGATTCCTTCTTTCTGATACATGATCATGTTTCAGGTGGAGTTGATTTGTGATACTCTATTGCAGTCTTTCCAGAAGGTCCTTGAACGATTCATGTAAAGAATTTCAATATTGATCATATCAAAGTATTTTAATACTTTTAATGGAGTTGTTTACTTCATACATGATCTCCTTTAACATTTTAAGAGATTTGAATTTCACTAAATACATATCACCATATCATCAGTAAATATAATGAAGTATAAGTATCTAGCTTTTATTCTGAAGGTCTTTGTACATCATTACGTACAAGTCCTAATAGAATGCTTATCCTCCCACTACACCTAGTGATAGGTCACTTGCCATGTTGAGCATAAATAAGACGTGCATGTCCTTATTAATTCAATAACTAAAAGATTCTTAGTTGGTCAGTTGGTCTGCTGAACAATCATTTGGCCTCCAGTCCAACCGATGTTTGGATGCCTCTAAAGGATCGATTGGGTATCTAGTTGATTGGCCTGGCTCCTTCTGTCATTTGTCCTCCTAGCCGACTCATCCTTGAGATGGTCGACTCGTCTGGCGCTGAGCGTCTTTTTTGTCTTTACAGGAAAAGAAACTATCCCATTGCTATTAAACTAATTACATGGTAATGAGAAACCTCGAGATACATTTTAGGGGATAAAACAAAGAATATAATAATATTTTTACATTGGGAAGAAGAAGTTAGAGTCTCGATGTGCAAATTGAGAAACAAATCGATACAAGCAAACCATCAACCACAGACAGAAATAAAGGTTATTAGCCATAACCATGCTACCCATCCGCCATCAAAACTTGTTTTCTATCATTGGATGTATATATATATATAAATATAAATATATATATATATATATATATAATAGTTTCGAATTGTATGTGATATTTAATTGAATGTCCACATTAATAATTTTAAATATTCAAATCATATACAAAAAAATAAAAGGCTAAAACTAAAATATGATCATGTCAACTAAACCCCAAAACATAATAAATTGACGTGGCCTTGATACCACTATTGGGAAATATGGAGGCAGAGCAGGCAACCAAAATAAGAAAAATATCTTCCATATTCCCCTTAAATCAATGGATCCTATCAACAACTATATAACTGGAAGGATGGTTTATGAGGTCATATCTGGTCCTGGAGCACGTCCAATGACTATTCCTCAGTGTAGTATGTGCCTCTCTTCAAGTTGACTCATTCGAGGTCAGTAACAACTCCTGGTTGATCACCACATACAACAACTTGTTGTTGTCCTCCTAGTAGGAAAAGCTCCATGCCTCTATGATAGTCCACACTACCAACCAGGAACTACTATTGCTCTAGTAGAACTAACAAGAAGGAGTCATTCCTCTACATTGGTGTACTAGCACCAACTTGATCTCATACAATTGTTCTCCCTTACTATCCCTCCCTTTATTGGGTAAGACTTGATCAGGTTCTCTTGGTTACCAAAACTAGAGAAGACAAACAATTGTCAAAGGAAATTGAGTTGTGTCTGAGTAGCCTCCAGTACCCTTCTATTCATATGACGGTTAGGGTCATGGTTCCTAGTCTAAGTGGGAGAGAAAGGGACAAAATTTCATGAATTTTTACAACCTACAAGAATGAAAATGGTCAGTTCACGGGAGAATTGATCGGTTGGCATGTGAGCCAATCGATTCAACCCTTGCATAGGTTGTTTCATCATGTTTCCCAATTGCAATTGTATTGCCAATTATAATCCACTTTAATGTACAACATGGCGTAAGCAAAAATACTTAAATCATTGAATTAATCCATCACACACTCAGTTAATAACCTGAGATGGTCGGTTCATGTAACTAAGATGATCGGTTCATCTCCTAAACCAGTCGGTTAATGGTTTGGAATTGCCAAAGTTGGTTCAATTGACCTCACATACTGAAATGATCGGTTCAACATTTTTACCGGCCAATCCACTGTCCAGTCAATACTACATAACAAGCCTTTCGCGTCGGTTGTTTATGCCCTTTTAGCGACGGTTCTAAAGCGACGCCTATGTGGGTGCTGCTAAAGGTCAAACTCTTTGGCGTCGGTTTTATAACCGACGCCAAAAGGCTTCGTGCCACCGAAAATGCGCCAGCAGGGCACCGATAGGCGTCAATTATTTATAGTAAGCCGACGCCAAAAGGCTTCGCGCCAAAAAAAGGTGCCATCTAGGACACTATTTGTGTCGGTTTGCAACTAAAAAACCAACGCCATATTCCCAGATGCCACGGCCGTGCTTCCCTGCACGACCGTGCTTAATACTATAGGCATCGATTTTATATTAATAACTGACACTTTGTTCACCACGGCCGTGCTTTCCTGCACGGTCGGGTTGTTTGTCACATTAGGCAGCGATTTTTATCCAATAATCTACGTCGTAAGCCTTTGATGACAATTTTTTTATAAATAATCGATGCCTATGTTTTAATTTTTTTTTCTTATTAGTTTGCAAGCATGTTGTGGCTGGTCAGAAGGATGAGAACCTGGAGTTCAGTTTTGAACTGCAGGTTTACGACATCCATTGATATCAGCCAACAAACATGCCACAAACCTGCAAAATCCACAAATATACTTTTCACACAAGTAGATACATTCAGACATCAATTCAATTCTCACATTCACACATGTAGAAAGATTCAAATACATGTAAAAACATTCAAACATGTATAAACATTCTTAAATATTCATTTACAAAATATCATTCAACATCGCTATCAGCATCCCAATTATATTTTATAGTCCCCACGGTTTGTATGGCTCTTGCCCATTCTTCTCTTACTTCAATTAATACTTCCATCGTATATGGAGCATGTACATATTTTAAGTGTTTACCTATAGTGTGGTCAGTTTTAAACACCTGTAAAGAGAATGATGTATATATATAAGTAATAATATAAAGATAAAATTGGTATATTTCATACTAACTAATGAGACTATATATAATACCTCATGTATGGTATCAATGTCCAATGCGGCATATTGGATAATCATCTGCATAAATCGCATCACATAGTATGTGCATGCCCAGCCGTTGTCTTGTGTAGTGCACTATAAATTGAAACATACAAAATATTAAAAAATACAACTAAGCACAGTTCACATAAATAATATATACATTGGAGTCGGGAACTTACTTTCACGTTCTCCCAAATTATTGGCTGGTTCTTTTTCCTGGGGACCTTTGCTCCAGCCTTTTTGAATGCATCTAAACCCCTACATGTTAATGTAACATAGTAAATTGCATAATTAAATAGTAATGTAATAACAGATGTTAATATATATAAAAATGAAATATTTCTCATCAGAATAATGGCATTCTCATTACGTGTCCAATTTTAGTATTCAATGTACTCCCCGCAGGATCTAGATAATAAATAGTGAATGTCCCAGGGAGAATAACTAGTAACTCCCAATGCCTACTACTAGAGGTAAAGAAGTTAAAATCTAATAACTCAAAATCCACAATAAAAATGTAATTTTCTTATGTCCAAATTATAAGTAAAGTAAACTTACTTGACATTGAATGGAGCTATTATTATCGTCTTCTTTTGCTGATCAAAAATTGTAAAAGCATCTATACAGTTTTGTTGAACACTATCATGGTCTTTAGCTACCATACTAATCAATGATGGAATCAAAAATTCCACATGGTCAAATGCAAATTGTTTACATTGACTTTCGACTAAGTAGCTGCAAAACATGTATTATGTATGCATTAATATATAAGAAACCAGATCACCAGATCTTACACAAGGTATATGGATGTATAAACAAGATCTCACCTTATCCATGTCTCTATCATTGATGTATTTAGCCAATCATATATAAACAGCTCAATAATATATTGTATAAATAAAGAGCTTTTGTATGATTGACCTGCATAATTTACTTCTAAAGAAACAATTATAGGGCAATGTATATTATGTGCCCGTAGCCAACATGACATTCCCCTACAAGCAGGACCTAACTGGTATTTTCGGTCAGTTGGAACCCAACTTGGTAATGCAGGAAGTGGAGGTTGAGGCCTAGATGCTCCGAGTGTCTTCTTTTTAACATGTATATATAATTTCAGATCAATTAACCTCATATATACACATTAACAATCTAAAGTAATGTAAATTTATCTTACAATTTCAGTAGTGTAGACGACATCTGCTTTGGGCCACAATATCACCCCGCCTTCTGCCTCAACAAGTGTATCAATGTCCGGGTGGGCATATGGCAATGTAGCTTCCCTCCAATCGGGCAATACCCGTATCGGGCTCACACGAATGTAGTCCTGTGGCATTGGAGTCCCGTGAAATGTTGCCCCAGGAAGGGACATGTAAGCTTGTGTCTCTGCAATAACATAGTCGTGCATTCTTAAGCGGCATGGCTTCAACGCCTACAAATTTACGTAAAGAATATTATACATATATACATATCATCTTGAAAACATATCATCTTGAAAAGACTAGCTACAATGTCATAAACAATACTTACAACAGACATGTTAGGCGGTGGGTCTACATGATTACTCTCAGTCTGTGCATTAGGAGAAGAGTGGGTCGCCATAGGCTGATTGTAAGCCTGAGATGCCTGCCACCTCAGCAATTCTTCCTTGACCTTCTTAGAAACTGTATCCTCGACTCTTTTATTCTCATATACATGGATAAAAGAAACATTAGCTTCTTATTATTGAATTCCCTTTTGTAGTAACATTCTAAAAAAAGAATAGGTTAAGTCTTCTTGTGAAAGTCCCGCTCTGGGTTTGCGTTGGGATGGCCCAAAGAATGCTTTGATGCCCACACCAATGCTTGCACCCCGAACACGTCCACGATGCTCTGGGTTACCCAGAGCAACTGTCAATTTATCTCTTGTGCCCTGAGGGATGAATGTGCCTTGTTTCCTCTGCTCGTGCATCTCCCGCTAATCACCATCAATAGAAATTGGTAAGTTAACACCACAAATAATCAATATTCAAACGACTGCTCTAAGAGTTGTATTTTACCATTTTCGCAGCCGCCTCAGTAGTTACAGGCTTCTTTATTTCACCCTTCTTGTTTTGCCTCCCAGCTATCTAGACATCATGGCGAGGCATGGGTGTGGCACATTAGTAGAGGACTCCTGAGTAGCAACAGACTCCGCGTGTAGTCTTTGGTGAACACTTGCATAGCCCTTTGGACCCATAGTATGGTCATGCACATTCACTGCACGCCTTGCTTTTTGCGCCTCACTTAATACCTTGAATTCTTCAGATTTTCTTGAAGCAACAAACGTGTCCCAATCTTCTTTTTCCAAGAAGTTCCACTGTTAAAGGGCTGACTTCTTCTTCTTATCACCATCTTTTATGTATTCTCTATTGAGATTTGTCATATAGTTCCTTATCATCTTTCTAGCGCATTGCATCACGCTTTTACGATGGAACTTCTCATCCAATGCAAACAGATTCTATAAAATAGAATTGCTATTAACTAGTATCCAAAAATAGAATTGCAAATAATATAATTTGTAATCTACAAAATAGAATTGCAAATAATAATAACTCACGCATAAATCCTTCCATATCATGTCTTTCTTCGCCTGAGGAACTTTATGCCAATTATCATACTTAACACCACAATGGCTTCGAGTGACAACCCCAAGATAGTTTACAAAATTATTGCGGCTCACTCCAATTGCATTTCCTCCATTATCAAACTCCCCAACCAATCTGGATCAACTGCCACTTAGCGCTATTAACTTCTTCAACAGAGTGATTCCCCTTTTCTTGTTAAGTGTTTGGTGATGCACATCAAGTTCCTCCAGTGCTTCAGTGGGTACATGTGCATCATCAACCTAAAACTTGACAAAAATAAACACACTGAATTAGCCCAATATAGAAATATAGGATATATGACATAACTAGAAGATAATGAATTTTATAGAAATACATGATATGTTTTTAGAACTTACATTGGTATCCTCACCATGCTCATCATGGACAACATGCGCATAATGGACTTCATGCTCATCATGGACATCATGCTCATCATGGCCAGCCATCTGAAAATGTCATTAAAAAGGCAAACATTTAGCATTTGTATTAACTAGAAGATAATGAAACATCAAATCTGAAAATGATATTGATATTAAAAAAGCAAACATTTAGCTTCAATAAAAAAATATAAACATGCATGCCTCTAAAATTGTGATCTTTTATCAATTAACAATCCTTCATTGTGATCTCCGCGCACATATAAGTCCTCATTAGCTTCAATATTTTGTGGAGTTGGAAACCCAACTGAGAATGGACTGGAGTCATCATACTTATCATAGTACTCTTCTTCATCTATAGGATCTTCAATGAATTGTCTTTTACCATGAAGAACAACCGACCATTTATCATTTGTAGGATCATCAATATATAATACTTGTTTCGCCTGTGATGCCAATATGAATGGTTCACCCTTCTCGCCAATCTTTTCAAAGTTCACTAAAGTGAAACCCAATTCATCCACTATAACTCCTTTGGTGTTATCAACCCAATTACATTTAAAGAGTGGAATTCTGAAATCTATGTAGTCAAACTCCCATATGTCTTCAATGACACCGTAATATGACATTTTAGCTTCACGTGGACTCTTATCCTTTGCACTTGCAAAGTACATAGTTGATGCTTGAAGAGTGACGCCACTATTTTGGATGACACTCTTATCATCTTGGCGCTTTGTGTAATATGTGAACCCATTAATGTCAAACCCTTCATAAGACATAACATTCGGTTTTGGTTTAAAGGTGAGGCATTTGATAGTTTTCGTAATATTATTTGGTGTTTGAGGTAGTGGATGTAATACTTTATCTTAAAACCACTTAGTAAAAGTCTTGTTATACTCTCTAGCAAGCCACATTAAACTTGCTCGAGGATGTTGTCTCTTTATGAAATTGGTATGTTCCTCGATATAAACACTCACTTCGTCGATGTTGTGTAAAATATATAAGTGACCTTGTTCCAACTGCTCGCGACTGATTACTTTCACCCGTGATCCCAAAATTCCTTTTCCCTCCTCAATATTCTTGTCATTAATAGGAGTGTTAATAGGTTTAGGTGCACTCCGTTCATCATTCCATCCATTGAATGCTTTGCGCTTCCTACGATACATATGGAATTTTGAAACAAACCTTCGATGACCAAGATATACAGTCTTTCCACCATGTTTTAGTCTTATTGAATCAATGCTTTCTTCATATATAGGACATGCTTTAGCTCCTTTGACACTATATCCGGCCAAATTCTCGCATGCTGGAAAGTCATTAATAGTGCAAAACAACATAGCGTGCAAATGAAATGTCTCTCTTCCTGAAGCATCATAGGTCATTACACCTTCAACCCAAAGTTTCTCTAAGTCATCAATCGGAGGTTCAAGATAAACATCGATATCATTTCCGGTTTGTTTAGGTCCCGATATCAACAACGACAGCATAACATACTTATTTTTCATACATAGCCAGGGAGGAAGATTGTATATAACAAGCATGACTGACCAAGTGCTATGTTGGCTGCTCAATGTCCCGTACAGATTCATCCCATCTGTACAAAGCCCAAGTCTTAGATTCCTATATTCTTCACCAAATTTGGGGTACAATAGATCAATCTTCTTCCATTTTGGGGAATCAGATGCATGTCGTAGGATCCCATCATTATTTTTCTTAACATCTGCATGCCACCTCAAATTCTTCGCATCTTTCAGATTTGCAAACAAGCATTGAAACCGTGATATTATAGGTAGATACCACATTGCCTTGGAAGGTGAACCAGTTTTGGACTCCCCTGAAGTCATCAATTTATACCGTGATGCACCACTTTTTGGACAATCTTTCAAATCCACACAGTCCTTTTGAAATAATACACAATCATTCGTGCATGCATGTTTCTTCTTAGCCTCCATTCCCATTGGCCACAACAATTTCTTTACCCGATATGTTGAGATTGGCAGCTCGTTTCTTTCAGGAAGCATTTCTTTCAACAAAGTCAACAATGAAGTGAAGCTTTTGTCGCTCCATCTATTGTTAGCTTTCTACTTATAAAATCAGAACATAGCGCTAAGCTTCATAAAATTAGCACAACCTATGTATAACGGTATCTCAGCATCATGCACAATGTTTCTAAAGATAGGAGGTGGATGAGTGTGCTCTACCCTACAACTATCCAGCATCACATCAATTATGTCTATTGGAACTGGTTCGTTCACATCTACGTCATTAGAGGCAATTTCTTCTTCCACCCAAGCACTGCTATCGACATCCACTAGTTTCGAGTTTGAAATCTCTCCATTCCAATGCCATTCTGTATAGTCTTGTACAATCCCATTGCACATGACATGACTTTTGATTTCGTCACCAGTGCTAACTTTCAAGTTGTTACCGCAATGCCTACATGGATAGTAGAACCTATCTCCAGGTTCTTTCCTATGTTCCTCGACAAATCTAATAAATTGATCAAGACCAGATATAAACTCTGGGGTGCAGCGATTGCAAATGGACATCCATGATCTATCCATTCTATGATCAAAGAGAAAACAAGTATATATTAGGACAAGATTAGGGTCTACGGTTAACAAATACATGTGATGTCATTCTTATATATAATAAATGTGTAATGACCCCGCCTCCCGGTAACCCCCAATTAAGGGAGACCCGAAGGTCAGAGCCGCTATTCAATTAACAGGATCAAAGGTTCGACAAATAATCAATAATAATTATGAAATTCTACTAACTAACTGGAATTTGGTATAAAATTAAAACTTTACTTACCTTTGAAAAACTTTGGGAATCTATCGATCCAGAGCTTGAATCTACTCTATCTAATCCTCCTTGCACTTTATGTTTTGTTTTCACAATGTGTCACTTTACCGTTTGTTCATTTCAGGGTTGTACCTAAAATGCCGACAAACAAAACGTCGGTCAGTATATCGAAATATACTGGTATGTGGGGACAGCCAAAAGTTTGCACATAAGGATAACAATCTAATTATCACAATCAAGTTAATTAACAAGCCAATTTACACTTTTCAGTATGACATTCTCCACTGCTTTTGCCCTAACCCTGGCATACCCACCTTAGGGTTTCCTTTGCCAATGACTTAAGGCCACCTTCTCAATCTTGAGCTTGGTGCCTGGGGGTCACCACTCATGGTGCCCACTAGTCATGCAATATCATAGGCCACCTTCTCATTCCCAAGCTTGGTGCCTGGGGTCACCACTCAAGGTGTCAATTTGTCTACCCATCTGGGACTGACCTTTGGCATCATCCATCAGGGTGGCATGTAGGTGCGAGAATCCATACTTCTATTATTAATGTGATAATCATAGTGACTTTATAGTTTGCAAGTATTAACATCTAAACTGATAATTTGTATTGAATGTGATTAACCATCCGGAAAATCCTCGGGAAACTAAGGCAGTTATTCATAATTAACCACATACCTGATCCAGAGCAACTTGATTGTCCAAGCAATAAGGATAAAGAACAAGCAACAAGCAATCAACAATATCCTGAAATTAATGCATGACATCCAAGTGTTATAGTTCATCCAGAACATTCTAAAGTTAGACTTGGATTCCACCTTAGGCTTTCTAGATCACTTTAGGGTTTTATTAGGGTTTTTGCCTCCATAATTCTTTTATCATATTTAATTCTCTCTTAGTTCATAAACCCTAATTTCAACATCATAAGCCCAATTAAAGTCGATTATTTCTCTTTTATACCAAAACTACCAATTTTATCCTTTAAAGTTATTTCAAGGTCATTAGAATCAAATATCACCTTTAGTTTCTTTCGGATTAGAAACTCATAATTCATTATGATTTAATTCACCTATGAATTTCATTTATCATTAATTCCAACTTTATCCATTAGAAAACCCTAATTATCATATTAAGGGTATCCATTAATGATTAGGAACTTTTATATTCAAAATATCTTAGAACCATCATTTAACACATATTATCATATTTTTCGAATTAAATATGATTTTATCCTCTTTTACCCAAAATTAGGGTTTCTAAGTGCTTAATCACTCATAATTGGTGCAAAACCCTAAATCATGCAATAATCATCTAGATCAGGTTCAAGTTCATCATTACTGTTTCAACAGGTTACTATTACTTAATTTCACCAATTAAGCATCATGAACCTAGCCATTAATTTCAATTAGGGTTTCTAACATAATTTCAAAACACTTTTCATTAACTTAGCACACTTTTGTAAATATGAACTAAATCAGGATTTAAAAGTATTTTTATTGGATTCTATGTGTTCTCCTGATCAAATTTCATATTTTGTATGTTTCCATCGGAGCTACCAGTATGTAATTACGAATTTTCAAAGAATTTACCTTTTGGGCCAATAGCGATGCGCCACGTATCCCTTTTATTTCTTTTTCTAGCGATTAATCCTTCTGTGGCTTCGCAGATCAAGCCCTGGATCCGACTAGCTAGGAACCTAGTTGCCCGCTCCTTGCATCTTCTTCCTCGTGTGGACGGGGAGCCCGCCTCCCCTGTTTACTCTGTAAAACAGAGGAACGGAGGCAGCCCTTCTTCCTCCTCGACTCGCCAACCGCACATGGCACACCATGCCGACCACATCGCCCCTCCTCCGCTCGGCTCTGCTGAAGGCGGTTGGGGCCTCAATTGCCTTGAGGTCATGCAGTCTAGACCACCTAGCCTCCCTCCCCTTCAGCAAGTTCACGGTGATGATGATTGCAAAGAGACACACCTCCAGAAGCAATTGAAAGAGCAAATCCCCTCGTGGAGTTTGGCCGAACACAATGGGAGGCTTTTGCCGTTTCGTTGGGGTCCAATGCCCCCTATATATAGGCAAGTCAACGAAGAGATCCCAATCAGATTTGGGCATTTTACTTGGCGTCCACGAAACTCACCAAGACCTAGGTTTCCTAGGTTCAGATTCTTCTCCTGAATCCACTAGACTAATCGCCATAATGATTTGTCCATTATTTTGCAAGATATCAGTTTAGGAAAAACTACCCTCTCAACCTACTGTTTCCTTGTCCGACTGAGGAAGGTGACAACACAACCTCTGTTGGATCCAAATTCAACGGCTGTGTTGTCTCGTGGTTATATCAAAATAGATCTAATAAAATTGTGACAAAATACTTTCCTCTACATAGCCTCTTTCCTTATCTTTCATCCTTTTTCTTATTATCTTATTTTTTTCTTATTGAAATATCTCTTTTTGAGGATTTCTGTTTTATTTCTCTTTTATTTTCCTCATTGATATTCCTTTTAATATTAGGAATCCTTTGGATACAAAAAACCATCTAGGATATCTTAATTACACCTCTTTCCACTTGTTTTCCACATATTACCATTGTTTTCAATTTCTTTCTTAATAAAGAAATACTTATTTGATCTTTTCTTTTCTTATTGTCTTTTCTTCACAATCTTGGACTACTTGGCACACAAGGAACCTAAGAGGCACGAAATCCATCCTTGGATTACATTCTTTTGCTTTCCAGAGGTTTCCACACCTTTCTTTTCAAAAACTCAATTATTCATTTACTAATTGAATTTCCTTGTTATTGGGCCCAATAGCCAATAAAGCCCACAACACAATCATCAAGGCTATTGTAAACAAAATCCATTTATTCAAAACAAATTATATTATTATTTGTTCTGATATCATTAATGTGAGAAATTACATTCCTCACCAAAGGAACCCAAAAAGTGGGGTTGTAACAAAATGTGTACCACCTATCCCATCCTTGAACACCTAATCTCACTAGTAAGTGTATAATGTGTATTGGGTTTTCAAGAAAATTTTGGCAGAATTACCCCGCTATTCTCTAAGTACATATGTACTTAGAGAACAAACGGGGAAATGCTACCGAAATTTTCTTGAAAACCCAATAAACATTATACAATTACATCCTAAGTGAGATTAGGTGTTCAAGAACAGTCCCAAACCGGGGACTATCCAAGATTTACTCCTATTATCTAGACCCATCCGATTTTCTATTTGTTTGGCTTATTTGCAATTAGGGTTAGACACTGGATTCTTATGGTAATTGTCCCTACCACGCTAACTGTATATTATCTAGACCCATCCGGTGTTGAAGTAGATGGTGTGGGACATGAAACGAAAGTGGCTTTATTCCCGTGAGTAAAAGTTTAAATATGTTAACTTAGATATTAAGATTATTACATGACTGATTATAAAAATAACTCAATGTATGTCTGTATCAGGGTTATGAAGGAGTTCAAAAAGGTTGGAGGAAAGCTGAGTAAGAAAAGAAAGATACAATGGGTCAATATTCTGGTAATTTCTTTAACTGCAATGGAATTTTCAAGTACAATGTACTTAATTTTATTTATTAACCATTTCTATGGTGGTAACATTTGATAGTGTCCAATACAAAATAACAATTGGGTCTGCGACTACAATGTGATGCACTGCATGGAAAATATTGTCAGATTAGGAGGTACAATGAAGCCGAACTCCATACAAATAGTATATAATTTAGTGATTGTTCATTCTAATTTATACCAATGTACAAGTAATATAAAGAACAATGATTGTTCACTTTCTAGGCCAACAAACACATGTTATGTCATTCTTATATATAATAAATGTGTACCACCTATCCCATCCTTGAACACCTAATCTCACTAGTAAGTGTATAATGTGTATTGGGTTTTCGAGAAAATTTTGGCAGCATTTCCCCATTGTTCTCTAAGTACATATGTACTTAGAGAACAAATGGGGAAATGCTACTCAAATTTTCTCAAAAACCCAATACACATTATACACTTACATCCTAAGTGAGATTAGGTGTTCAAACTAAGATTTACTCCTAATGAGTAAATCTTGGTCGGGTTTCTAGTCCAACAAACACAATAATAGATATGTACATGTTAGGGTTTCATCACAATTGATGTTAGGGTTTCATCACAATTGATGTTTGGGTTTCATCAATGTTAGGGTTTAATCAAATCAAATTAGGATGCTAGAATGGACAAGTTTAAGTCTTATTTCAACATGCATAAAAATTTACTGAATTAGGTCAAGCATTAGGATTAGAAGCACAAATATATGCAAGCAAAAGATTTGTTCGTATCCTAGGATTTACATAAAGCATTACATAAAGATTTGTTCATATCCTTACCAACAGCAAACACGGCCGTGGCTGTGTTGGCCTACCACGGCCGTGGTAGGCCAACACAGCCACAGCCGTGCTTTCTGCTGGTAAGGAGCTAGGGAGAAGGAAGAAAAGAGGCTAGGGCTACCTGGAGCTAGTGTGGAGAAGAGAGGCGACGGCGGTGTGAGAGCAACGAGAAGAGAAAGAGGTGGCAGTCAGTGAGTAGAACGACACCAGGGTGAGAGGTGAGTAGAACTACACCAAGAGAAGAGCAGGGAATAGTAGAGCGGCGAGCAGCAATGGTGGCGAGCGGCGGCAACAGGAGAAAGAGGACGCGGCGGTGGCGAGTAGAGGCACACCACCAGCAGTGGCGGCGAGCAGCAGTGGGGGTCGTCGAGCAATTTTAGGCGAGCGGCGAGCAGTAGAGAAAATTATCACGATGAAACAAAAGAAAGGGGAAGACTCACACGAGTGATACAGGTCTATTAAGTTTGTAAACGGCGTCGGTTATCTATAAAACCGACACCTTTTACTCTTAAGCGTCGGTTGATAGTAAAAACCCGACGTACAATTAGACAATCTTTGCCCTAAATTATTTGGCAAGAACCATTATCAGCGTCAGTTATCAAAGGATAATCCACACCGAAATTGGAACTTTTCATGCAAATGTTCATCTTATATAGGCGTCGGTTAGCAGTTTAAAAATCGACGTTGTATGTGACACTTTGGGGCCAATTTTGTTTCGCTCAAAAATTGGATTTCACAGGTGATTTTAGGCGTCGGTTTTGTTTTACCCAGCCGACACTGAATACAAAGTGATACCCGTGTATGGCTGGTCTTCGAATATAGACGTCGGGTTTCATAAATCACCGATGTTAAATGTTATAGGTGTCAGGTTTCCTAAATAACCGACGCCCAGAAAAGCGACATTGAATGTTGTTTCTGTAGTAGTGAGTCAATCAATTATTGAACCAATATTTTTTAAATTGAATACTTTACTCTTTAGTAATCAAGTTCAAACCATATATTAATGAATGAAATCATGTTCCCAATGTATCCTATGTGTGGTACCCTATATGTTCCAAGTGACGTTGGCAGTTATTATCCATAAATGATTTATGGAATCACAAGTAAAGAGAGGTGTCTAGAAACACAACATCGCCTTCCAAGTAAATGGAAAGATGGAGAACAACTTCAACCTACAATTTATGATTTTTGTTATAGTGATTGTAGAATTCCTTTCCCACTGATATTCAGATTGAACTTGAGGAGTGCTCAGTCCATGTGTCTTGACCTAGAGTAGACTGTCTGACATAAATCTGACCTCAATATCATATATTGGTTCACATGTGTATGTGCATGCCTTTCTTAGTCTCGCATATCAAGTGGCTAGGATATCAAACTCATGTAGGAGGGACAAATCCCATTTACATCACCAACAACCATCCCCATGTGTCACAATGCATCTGATAATCACCTTTATGTCAACCCTTATTCAAGGTCACAGTGGATGATGTGAAAGTACATAGAACAACATGCGATGAGTGTAGTGATTTTAGGCCTAAGAACCACAATCACCAACTTCACTATGAGAGATAATTATGACTAAAAATTATGTTTTCCATGTGTCACTCTCTTGGTAGGCATGTCTAACACTATTCTCCAATAAGTATCCAAGAATTTGGTTTGATATCTCATATATCATGACTAATGAGATTCTTTCATCAACCTACGCACACTCTAGTGTTTTATGTTATTGATGTTTCTCAGCCTTCCACAATAACATCTGACTTGGGACATAACAAGAACAAACATACTCTTGACATATGTATGATCACATTGTTCAAGTCATCAACCCAAAGACATACATGATTGAGTAAAGTCTATCTTTAGACATTTATTATGTTTCATCATTATTTCATAGTTGATTGAAAAAAAATAAATTAGAAGATTTCCTTTATTATTAATGAAATCATTTACATGATATGCCATCACAATCATCATATGATTGGCTCTCTAGGCATACTCATTAATAATGTGCTCTATTGCCTCCACAAGTTGGACATTTATATGTAACTTTCTAAGGGTTCTAATATTGTCTTGAACTTCTTTTTAACCTTCCCTTATTTAGGCTATAAGGGAAGGGAATGTCTCCACATGTTGGTGCTGAAGTGGAGGGATGTAAGTATCCTTAGGGGCCTTCCCTTCTAATCTTTTTGTAGGAATAAATGCATTTGATTCCTCAGTAGGATAATCCTTCTCTTTAGCTATTGGATTAGGTTTGGTAGTGACGTAGTCCTACATTCAATCTCCATATGAACATGTGTAGATGTAATCATCTTTCCACTTCTCATGGTAAAAAGAGTTCCCCATACAATTGGATTCTTTATTGCATTCAGAGTCTTCAACCAGTTGTTTAATCTATGCTTCGGGACTGTGTCTTTTGACCCCCTAGTTTTGAATATGCTAGTTATATTGGTCAAAATATGATTTATTCTTTGTATTATATTTTCCAAAAGCTCCTCAAGTATGAGTAGAATATTGGGTGATCCTGCATGGAAATTCCATATCTATCCTACTAGTATGCTTCCCCATACACATTGCATCTTGACCTATAGGTCGTGTATAATTAACTTTCCAGGCCCCTAATTTCTTTGTTAGGATGCTAATCTATGAACTTAATTTTGCATCTCTTTTATCTCTAGTACACTCTTCCCTAAATTTGGGTTTATGTAGTCTCCTCCCAATAACTAGTTCTAGACATGTTCTTTAGAATTTTTAGACACTTGTATGCCTAATTTTCTAGAAAGAAACCTCTTCTAGTTGTGTTAAGAATGGTCCTCTCCCTCATGTGTAATTCTTGAAATAATAACTTCTCTTGATAAAAACATTAATATTATGAGAGGGACATGTTCTAATATCACTCTCATTCTGCAAAATAAGATTAATATTAACCCATTAAAAAGATATGTATTTCCCCACTAGGTCTATCATCTTCAATGGTGGAAAGTAATGTTTGAAGAACTTGTCAATCATTTGAACCCATGTTTCAGCAGGGGTTGTAAAATATCAAATCATGACTTGGAATTATCCATCAATGCAATTTGAAGAAACTTTAGGTAGATGATAGTGGTTGACATCATATCTTTTTTATAGTATCACATTATTCCATAAAATTACCTAGGTGCTATGGGGCCTTAATGATGTTGTCCATGAAAAGATTTTAAGTTCACCAGTTCACAGGTGTAGGATTGATATTGTATCTATCCACAACAACTTCTTATCTCCTGATAGGATCCTATTGAGTTGTATCTCAAGAGGAGTTAATCCCCTTCCATATAGTATTCTCATTCTCATCCCCACTACTTGTAACACCACCAGCTCGATTGGTACCATCACCTCCAACAATGGTTGCACCATCTTCTTCTGGTCACTCATATCAATATGCTCTTCTTTTTCAATAGTGTAGATCAATATTAAGTATTGTTAAGGAATTGGATGTCCTTGATAGTAATATAATACATTCTGGACCAAATTTGAATGGTGTATGCTCATTGTTGAATGAAGAGAATGTGTGTACATGCACTAGAACCAAAAAAATTATAACAATTACATGATACTAGAGGTTATACGAAATGATTGTTTCACCAATTCAAAAATGACCTAGAGTAGTAGTATCTAGCACTCCTAGTGCTAGTTCTTACCAATTCCTAGACAATGACATCAAAGATTTGACACACAAAAATGATACATGCAACAAAAAGTGTACAATCTAGTAACATAGGGTTGAGTAGAGTCTTGAGTTTTCAAACTTATGAATTGGATAACAAAGAATACTACTCTTTAGATCAATTAGACATCATAAAATTCTGATTTAAGTTGATTTATGAAATAATGATTAACTTGAGAAAATATATTAAATATTTATTTAAATCAAGATTCATAATATCTTTAGTATACCTAATTCACCATGGTGTTCACTTAGTACTTGATTTTATCAAATTCTTTACATGTAATAACTAGAATATATAGGAATTCATAAATGAGAACTACAAACTTTCAAATTATAGTGTCATTTTCAGTCCAGATGTAACCCTACTTTTGTTGCATTTTATCCAAGTTGTGTTAATAAAGAATTATCTTTGAATACTAATCCTTGTAGTTATGGGTCAACATTTGTATGACCCCATTAATTATGTCTATTAATAATTGTTGAACAATTATATACTCTTTCAATTTAAGTAATTATCAAACTTATTCACTATGGTGATCATGTACAACTGATACAAGAAAACTCTGTTTTAATTAAATCCAAGCAACAAAAATATTTAGTAATATTTTTCGATTGTCAAGAAATATAATCATATTGGGGTACTCCAAGGCCTGATGGAAAATGAGTATTAGTTCTTATACAACAATGTATGTGTAGGGAAATATGGCATCATATATGATAGATTAAGAAAAATTTACTTGCCATATTCCCCTTAAACAACAAATTGTGTCAACAACTATGAATTGCAAAGGAGGGTTTCAAGGCATATACCTGGTCCTAGAGCAAGTCCAGCGAGTATCCTTCCTATAGTGTGCTTCTTTCTCAAGTTGCACATGGACCGCTATCGATGATGGCCTCCTGATTTATCACCATGGATGGCGGTTGAAAACATCATCCTAGCGGGTGGAAATAGCCTCCTCGCCTTTGTAGTAGTCCACTCAGACCATTGGGAACTCCTCTGATTCTTTTAGAATGGATAGGAAGGAGTTGTCCCTTCTAGTCAATGTGCTAGCATCAACATGTTGCCCCTTGTTGTCTCTCCCTTGGTGTTCTTCCCTTTGACGATATAACTTGCTTAGGTTCTCATGTTACCACAACAATGACGAGTCAAAAATTTTCAAAGCTTATTATTGTGTATGTAGAAATCCTTGAATACCCCTCTATTTATAGGAGTGTGAGGGTCTGGAGTTCTAGTCTGAGAGGGAGTTCAAGAGATGGATTTTCTTGAATTTTATAGAACTTGTGAACCATGAGATGACCGGTTCATAGTTGAATTGATTGGTTCATATGTGAGGAATCGATTCAACCCTTGAACCAATCATCTCATTATGTTTCCTATTTGCAATTGTATTGACATTTAATATTCGATTAATGCATAACATGAAGTCAACATCAATCCTTGATCCAATCATACTGATAAACCATATTATCAGTTTACAACCTGAACTAGTCGGTTCACATATCTGAGATGATCAGTTCACCTACTGAACTTTTCATTTTAGACTTATGATTACCAATGTTGTTTAAATTGAAAACCTAACACTTTATTAATCAAATTTAAACCATATTCATGTATAAACTCGAATTCCAGGTGTATCGTATGCATGTGACCCTATAGTCCCAAGTTAGATAGGCAGTGAATGTCTACAACTGATTATTGACATCACAAGAAATGAGTGGTATGTAGCAAGACATCATTGGTACCCAAGTAATTGGAAGGTTGGAGAACAACTTCAACCTACAATATGTGATGAGTATTATAGTGATCGTGTAGTTCCTTTGTCCCTGATATCCATATTGAACTTGAGGTATAAGATCATTATCCTCTTCAACATTCAATCCATGTTCCTTGAGCTAGTGTAGACTTTCATAGATATATCTAAGCTCAATATCACATATTGACTCACACAAACATGATCGTGCATTTCTTAGTCTCGCTTATCAAGTGGTCATAATATCAAACTCCTTTAGGAGGGACAAATCTCATCTACATCACAAGGTTTTAGTGCTTGCTTTCTCATGGAGTCAAAGAAGTGGTATTTTTGTGTGACTCCTACAAGAAGAAGAAAAGGCAAAGTGTTCTCTTAGTTTTGCTTCAAATTCTAGAAATAAAATATTTAGATCTAGTAAAAAAATAAGTAGTAAATGAAATCTATATTATAGATACCAGACAAATTAGTGGTTTACCAGAATGTTTTAGAACAAATACATTTCTGGATATGTTTATGAGAAAGGGCCAATAAACTTGAATTCTTTATTTCAAAAAAGATGGTAATACAAATGTTGCTAATTTAACTAAACTTCGTAAATATTCCAATTTCTAATTAGATAATTCATTATTAATAGAAATTTGTATACTTAAAAACAAGGGTAACATGGCCATACATTTATACAAAACTTCTACCTCGAGCACACGCAACAGAGCTGTAGACATGAATTCTTTTAAATAAGATAAAATTAAAGTAAGGGATAAAAACAATAAAATAAAAATCAAATCACAGTATCTCTGTAATAATTGTGTCACAATGCACCCAAGCACCACCTTTATGGAAACCCTTATTCAAGGTCGTGGTGGATGATGTCAAAATACATTTAATGACATGTGATGACTGTAGTAATTTCAGGTCTAAGAACTACAATCACCACCATCACTATGAGAGATGATTCTGACAACCATTCCATAGTTTCTATGTGTCACTCTCAAGTTGGGTCTATCTGATACACCAATCTCTAACTAGTATCTATGTGTTTGGTTTGATATCACATATCATGTCTTAATGAGAATATGTCATCAACACACACTCTAGTCTTATGTGTTTTTGTTGTCTATTAGCTTCTACAATAACAACCGTCTAGGAACATAACAAGAATGTATGTACTCTTAACATTTTTATGATCTCATTGTTCAGGTCCTCAACCTGTAGATATATGTCATTGAGTAACATCATTCTTTAGACATTTATTATGTGAAACCATTATCTCATAATTGAATAAAATAGAACAAAGGGAATTTCCTTTATTATTAAACAAATCATTTACAATATATGTCATACAATCATCATATGATTGGTTCTCTAGTCATACATACCAACATACTTTATCTTGCACTTAAAAACAATCACCCATGAACTGAATACCTAGTGATATATCATGACATTCATGCTTCTTCTGTGAAAGTGCTTTTGACATGGGGTCATCCATATTGCTTTCAGTTGGTACTCTGCAAATCTCACATCTCCTCGTTGTACGATCTCACATATGAGATGGAGCCCTTGTTGTATATGTTTGGAACATTGATGTGATCTGGTTCCTTATCTAGTGCAATAGCTCCATTATTTTCACAATATAGCTCTACTACATCGTTGATGCTAGGAACCACCCCATTAAAAATGAACTTTTTGATCCAGGCAACTTCCTTTGCTTCATTGGATGCAACAATATACTTGTCCTCTATTCTGGAATCAATAGTTTTCTCTTACTTATAACTCTTCCATCCTATAGTTCTATTGTTTAGGCAAAACATAAATCCAAATTGTGGTAGCCATAATTTATAGTTTGGAATCTTGCATCGGTGTAACCCTTTACCACCAACTATTCCTCACCACTACATACAAGGAACTAAGCCTTATGTTACAACCTCAATTTTGCATGTGTTTTCATAATTGAAATATAATGATTTTGTGAATTTGGACTTAACTGAAAAGATTGTATGCTTTGCTTCAAATAAGGGATTTCTTTGCAAATCTCCCTTACATTAGGAATTGCGTGGTTCCTATTATTATGTTAATCCAATAATGGATATAAAAGAGAAGAAAAGAAGAAAAGTCCAAGTAATGGAAAAAGATACATGATAATGTATATTAAGAAAATGTGTTTATGAGAAATACTTGGAAATATCTGGAAAGTGGCATTAATGGCCACAATTGAGTAAAATTTGTTTACATATGATTTCTAGTAAAAGAAATTTGACAAGAGGAAAAGGAGATGAAAGATAATGAGAAATCCTTGCAAAAGAATATCTTAATAAAGAAATAAGTAAGATAATGAAAAATGAAGGATGTAGATGCATCTAGAAGGACAATAAGTATCCTTAAAAAGGAATTTCGAAATATAAGGATTTGTTGGGATCCAAGGAGTCCCAATGGAGAAAAAGAAAGAGAAAAGGCAAATAATACAAAATAAGAGGATAATGTGATACATCATTAATGACTTTTTGATAATATGAAAAAGAGATATTGTTTCCTTTAAGAAAGTACAATTTCATGGCCAATCGATTAAAAGCCAAACACATATATGATAAGAGAGATAATTTTCGAATTCCTAAATATACAATGAACATGGTTTATTAAGAAGATGTTTAGGAGAGATAAGATTGCTTATCATTGAAGGAATAGGATTCCTATTAGGAAAGGGCTTTGTTTCTTCATGGGCAAGCATGATGGGGCATGGCTACCCCCCCCCCCCCCCATATAAGGGTAGAGCTCATGGTTGAGCCCAAGGAGATCCCACACATCTCTATCGCTTCTCCTTCTTCTTCTTCATTCAAACTAAAACACACTAGAGGAGGGTGAATAGGGTTTTATAATAAATTTTAAAAGAATTCAACCAACAAACAACCATAAGGATGTTGAAGAAGGAGACAAGGGTTTAGAGTGGTTCCACCCTTAGCAAAAACTAGATGTTGAAGAAGGAGACAAGGGTTTAGAGTGGTTTCACCCTTAGCAAAAACTAAGGGAGTCAGTCCACTACCCAATTGTTTCCAATTGGGATTTGAAAGTATTTGAATTTTATTACCTTCTCAAGGATGTTACACATAATTACAAATACCTTTCCAAACCCTTTGGATAGCCTTCACCTGAAGTCGTCTCACCAACCTTGAAGAAGCCTTCATTTGAAGTAACTTCAAGCTCCCCCTTGAAGTAGCCTTCCTCTTTGAAGTAGCTTCTCGTAGAGACCTTCTACCAGTAGTCCAAAGTCCTCCTTCTCCACCTGAGAAGATTTCACCCTCTCCACTCCGTAGCCTCCAACGTAGGAGTAGCAAGGAGAGTACAATGCAATAAGAGAGAATAAGAAAGGAAAAAGGAAATTACAATTACCACTTGGGAACAAGGCTTGAATCCTATATCAAGTGTTTTGATCTCCTAACCAATGTGTATGAAAGTGGAAGTATAGTGGGTATGAGATTCTAGTCTATAGGACATGAAATTCCAGCAATGGAAAAGATTAGCAAGTGTTGAAGTTACTCAATTACTCACAAAAATTGATTCTCAATTGCAAGTATGTGTACTCAAGTTAGTTTAGGTGTCTACAGACGATAGGAGGAAGACTCATCTCGTAGCTTGGAAGACTATTCTCAAGCCTAAGGAGTATGGAGGTCTGGGCATCTGATGTGCAAAGAGAATTAACATAGCTCTTATGAGGAAGCAGGCTTGGAGCTTCAAATCAGACGCGGCTCCGGTGTGGAAGTCACTCATGCAGGCGAAATACACGAAGGGACCTCGCATCAGACAATCCGGCTCTATGGTGTGGAGAAGTATCCTTGGAAATCGAGAGTACATAAGAAATCATATGGCTATTGCGATTGGGGACGGAAGGAATACTAGTGTTTGGAGAGATAGGTGGTTGCGAGGAGGAGTGTGTCCAATTCTCAGGACGGACACTATAATCCCGCCAGAACTCGAACATCTGAAGGTAGCAGACATGATAAATCTTGATGGAGTTTGGGATTGGCAATTTGTGGGATCCTATTTCAATGCTGACTCTATGAATCGCTTAAGAGGTATGCAACCGCCATTACCGGAACCTCATCCGGATGTCATTTACTGGGACATGGCGCAAGGAGGGAGACCTACTACGGTGATGTTCTATAAGGATACTTACTTACAGGAGGTAGAAGTGTCCTACCCGTGGGACCTAATCTGGAGCACCCCTGTGCCTCCAAGAGTCAAGTTATTCTTGTGTCTTGCTGGACATAATTGCTTGCTTACTAATGCTGAAAGATACCGGCGGGGTTTGTCGGAAGACAAGACCTGTCAATTATGCAATGAAGAAGAGGAAGATTTACTGCATACCATCCAGCTCTGCCCCAAAGCTGGACAAATTTGGGACACCACTCCAGGGTTCCAGGAGTACAGGCACCTGTCACAGAATGGAACCAACTGGTTCTGGGAGAATATGTTGCAGGCGGGGTGGCGTCAGCGGTTTGCCATCACCTCATGGCAGGTGTGGAAAGAGAGGAATGAGTTACTCTTCGGACATTTGACTAAGGATTTCACTCGAGTGGCCACGGAGGTTCAGGTGTGGATGAATGTCTTTAACACTACCACGAATGGGAATACTGGTATGGGCAGCAATGAGCATATCCTTACTACTGACAGGTGGAGAGCTCCACGGAGGGGAGTGTACCAAATCTGTGTGGACCTTGCACAAAGGAACGTGGACTCCACACAAAGTACGAGCTTCATTGTAAGGGATGAAATTGGACAGTGGATCGAGGGAGGTACAGGGAAACATGTAGGTACTGACCCACTAGAAGGAGAGCTGTTGGCCATTACAAAAGCTGTGGACATCTGTGAGATGAGGAGGTGGCCATGCGTGGAGATCATGTCAGATTCCAAGTTAGCAGTTGAATACATGAACGGAACCTCTGAGATCCCCCCGAAGTATAAGAACTTGGTAGCTGGAACCCTGCTGAAAATAAACACAAGTCAGAACATCAAGATTCAGAAAATTAAAAGAACATGCAATAAGCTTGCCGATAAGCTAGCTAAGTGGTTCCTTAAGATTCCTAATCGGGATAGGAGCTTGTTAGTCTGCCCGGCCGAACTAATGGCTATGTTTGAATATGATAGAATGCATTGTAATAGTGAAGCAGAGGAAATTAATGAATAGAGGTATCGTTTTGAAAAGAAAAAAAGTTAGTTTAGGTGTCCTAAGGCATGTCCTATTTATAGGAATGGCCTACTAGTGCTTAGGACATTCTAGACACTTTCTAGGGGGTTCTTAGTGCTTAACTAGCCATTAGGTATCCACTAATTGCATTAGTAACAGATAGTTAATTACTTCTAAAAAGTGCAGACAGACACCTTCCCGATCGAGAAGTTTGTCAACTGAGTGTCTCTTGGTTGAGGAAATTGTCGACCGAGGGTGAGTCTGGAGCGACATTCAACTCAACTCCCAACTACTTTTTCCACTAACTCTAATGGTTATGTAACTAGGTCTAACGGCTATAGAACTTGCTCGAGACACTATCTCGGTCGAAGTAATGTTCGACCGAGCCTTTTTTGGTGATGCTATTTAGCAGGTTTTGCAAAGATGTTCGTTATTTTGACTTGGAAGTTTCTCGTTCGAGAAGATGTTCGACTGAGAGTATCTCAGTCGAGAAGTTTTTCGATCCAGACAGACTTTGTTTCAAAACTTTAACTCGTATGGTGAATGTGCAATTGTGATGTTCACTTAGGGATGACTTATCTAAATGTTGTGTGTGGATAGATAAAATCTAAATGCTTGATTTACATGATATCTAAGTACTTGTACATTATATACTTATACAAGTTTACATTTGATTACAATCATGAAAATAAAGTAATATAAGCATGTAGATCTTCCAAAACTTTGTCATCCACTTTGTTCCTGAAATACTCAAGTAGCACCTTAGATCCACAAGAATGAAATGTTTGTCATCATAAAAATAAAATAATTTTAATAATGTCCAATTAAGCCAACAATCTCCCCTTTTTTGAAGATGACAAACATTTCCAAAATAAAAATAAGGGAAATTGAAACAATGTAGATTTCATACCTGAATTTTAACTTTATAGAGATTCCCTTGTTTGCTTATGAAAGTTGGAAATCTTAAAATGACATTTTATTAGTCCCTTATTATTTATATTTGTTTCTCCCCCTTTGACATTTCAAAAATATAAACAATTTAATTGTGAAATATATCACTCCCACTTAATAATATTATTTTTTATACTCCCCCTTAATATAATACTCTTATTTAACAAGGATATGTCCTCATGTGTGAGGAGGCCGATTGGAAGCAAAAGGTGCACATCGACTGGCTTCGTTACGGGGACAAAAAAGAACCTTACTCGATGCCACACCAATAAAATTACTCAATTGAAAGACACAACTGGTATCTAGATTTCATCACTTGCCTAGATCCAATGCATGGTCTCCCAGTATTTCAAATACCTTCTGACGGCCACAGCTACCCCATTAGCGGCAGACATCAATGCTTACTCGGGAGTCTTCCCCGTGATACCTTCCTCCAACTATCTCAGTCTGGAGGCCCTACTGGAGCTAGAGGAGATCAGAGCCACTCTCTTCAAAATGTCACCCTCTAAGGTGTCGGGTCTAGACGGTGTACATAATGAATTTCTGCAGTCCAATTGGAACACTATCAAATACTCAGTGGCAAGAACTACTAAAACAATCTTCGCTTCCAAGAAAATTGACTCCTCCCTGGAAGATGCCAACATGGTCCTCATCCCGAAGGTCAAGGTTCCGCAATGCTGCAGCGATCTGCGGCCTATCTCACTGACGAATGGGTGCTTCAAGCTAGTTTCTAAAATTCTGGTTGAATGCATCAAACCCTTTCTAAACTCGTGGATTTCACCGACACAGTCCATCTTCATCCCTAGTCGCCATATCAGTGACAATATTCTCCTTGTCCAAGAAGTCATACACTCCATGCGGGTGAAGTCCACCAAGAAACAGATGATCTGCGTCATGTTAGATCTCTCTAAGGCTTTTGACCGAATGCATTGGGACTTCATTAGTGATACACTCAACCGTACAGGCTTGCCTCCTAGCATCTACAGCATCATCATGCAGATCATCACTCAAGGTGCAACCTCTATTCTGTGGGAAGGTGTTCCGCTTGCGCCCTTCAAACCCTCCCAGGGGGTTAGGCAGGGTGATCCCATAAGTCCATACGTCTTTGTCCTCTATATGGAGCGACTCAGTCAAAAAAATTCCCTTGCAGTTGCAGAAGGAGCCTGGAAGCCTTTGGTCCTCACACGGGGTGGCACTCCCCTCAACCATGTATTCTTTGCGGACGATATCCTCCTTATGGGTGAAGCCTCACCAACACAAGCTAGGATAATGAATCAGATACTACAACGCTTCACAACAGCTTCATGTCAGATGATCTCACTGGAAAAATCTCGTTGCTTCTTCAGTGCAAACACGCCTATTGCCGAGAAAAGATCTATCAACAGACAACTTAATTTCCAGTGGACCGATGACTTGGGTAGGTATCTTGGTGTTCCAATCCTCCACCATCAGATTAATAAAGAAACCCATGCATTCTTATTAAGCTCAATTAGGGATCGCATGAACAGCTGGACTACGAGACACTTATCACTAGAAGTCCATATTACGCTTGCTCGTTCTACCCTGCAGGTGCTTCCCACATATAGAATGCAGACAGTTAAGCTCTCACCAGCTCTGTCCGATGAGATCAATCGTCACATTAGGCGCTTTATATGGAGTGGTAATTGGGACCATCAAAAAGCCTCGTTGGTTTCTTGGAAGAAAGTCACCTCAAGCAAGAAGAAAGGAGGTATGGGCATCAAGGATGCTCATGATCAGAACCTAGCTTAGATGATCAAGAATGTCTGGACCTTCATGAACCACCCTTCCAAACTTTGGGTGCGTATCATGACAAAGAAATATATGCGGTGAGGCACCCTCAAGAATAAACCCAGCTCCTCAGCTTGGGGTTTCATTAGGAAACACCTTCCTTCAGTTCAGTTACTGGGTCATCATATCATCCACAATGGCAACACCACCAACATTTGGACAGATAAATGGCTCATGGGGCAATCGATCCATGACCTTGCCCCCAACTTTCAACCTCTAGCTAATCTGATCGAGCTGAAAGTTGCTTCCATGTCTCCCTCGCCGGACACCTGGGACTGGGACTTCATTCATCACTACATTCCAGAGGTGTTATGGCCTATCATCAATGCAATCCCTCCCCCAAATAACAATACCGGAGAGGACCTTTGGAGCTGGTCGCTTGACGACTCTGGCGAGTTTACTTTAAAGTCAGCTTATGCCTGGTCCAGATAGGGAAAAGAGGTGGATATATCTGAAAACTAGTCTTCGGTCTGGAATTGTTCTTTACCTACAAGAGTTCATACTTTCCTTTGGCTTCTCCTTCATCGCGCGTTGCTCACGAATGAAGAGAAACACCGTCGTCACTTTGATGTAGATACTCAGTGTTCCATTTGTAGCAATGGAACCAACACACTCCTGCATGCGCTAAGGGATTGTTATTACAGCAAAGCCTCCTGGCAGGCCCTTGGCATCGATCAAAACCACTTCCTCCTCTCTGAGCAAGAATGGATTTCTTTCGTTCCTCACGGCCCTTCCAGTGGCCCACATACCTGCATTACCATAGCGATTGCATGCTGGTACATCTGGTCTTGCTGCATGGATCGTCTTCACCTAGGTGCTCCTAAACATCCTAGAACGATCGCCAGTTTTATCAAAGTGAGAGTGGCCACTATCGCTAACCTTCCCACGGGAAACGTTAATGGCAGGGTGATTCAAGCTGGCAGTCAGACCTCTACCTCGTATCAATGTGACCGATTCATCTTCACAGATGCTTCTTATATCAACCCTACCACACCCTCTGGAGTAGGCATCCACGTCATTGACCCCAGAGGGATATGTTGCAGTGGTTTAGGGGAGCAATCCGCAGCAACAAGTGCGCTTGAAGCTGAGTTGCAGACCATCTTCATCGTAGTGACCTTAGTAAGAAGAGAGAACTGGAGCAGATGCCACCTTCTCTCGGACTCACAACAAGTTGTACAATTGCTGGATTTAGGAACAACTCCACCTATCAAACTCAGACCACACATTGCCAGGATGAAAAGGCTCTTGAGCAGTGGACCAAGGCTAAAAGTGAGCTTCATCCCTAGAAACCTGAATAATGTTGCAGATGCCCTGGCTAAGTAGGCTGCGCAATATAATTTGCCCTTTTTCTTTTCTAGAAATAAACCTATTTGGCTCAATATCGATATTGACGTATCCATGAACTCAATTTTAACCTGCATCAGAGAGCAGGATAAATAATAACCTCTCTGTTTTTCCCAAAAAAAAACAAGGATATGTCCAATTGAAGCCATAGGAAACACTCTTATTCATGATAGCTCAATACTCATACAAGCTCATAAGAGATATCCATTACATGCATTGCATAAAGATAACCATTACATTCATTATAGAGATAGCCATCACATGATCTCACTGAAAAGACCTAAGAATTACATCAATTTCTGGATCTTTCCCAAGAAAAGGCTCAACTCCATAGTATTTGACCAGCGTCTGCCACTCCAAGGCACCTATCTTTGTCAAAGCATAAGCCTCCAAGAAGGTGGGTACACGATCAAATCAAAAGTGGGCAACAATGTCTTGGAGTTGGATTGGGGAAAATTGAGTGTCATTGAGCTCATGAGATGGTGGAGGTGGTATTTGAGTGTAGTTGTAGGATGGGTTGTAGGGGTATAGCATGCTAGGATTAAGTGAATAAGGATATGCGTCAGGTGTATCAGGAGACAGAGTTTGCATCCTTTGATTCAAGTAAGACATGTCATGATGATTATAGTCTAATTGCCTACTTAAGTGATATTGAGAACCATGATTGTATGTCAATGTATTTGTGATAGGATCATAAGGTAGGCTAGGAGGAGGTGGTGGTGGAGATGTATCCCGGGTGGATGGCTCCCCTTCAGTCCTAGCCCTCTTGTGTCCAAAATCAATACCTATCTTCTCTATTGTATTTCTAGTGATCTTTTGGGGTTTTCTATCACATTTGAAACCTAGGTCCTCAATGCTTTTCTTAAGACAATGTTGCATGATTTGGCAAACAAAATCGGCATAGGGTGGATTGCTAGAAAACTCAACCATGTTCTTAATAATAAGACGAATAAAATTGATGGGTATGCTATTTAGGATGGAATAAATAAGATACATGCGAAAGGTGGGTACTTTAGATTTTTTTTCTCTAGGATAGATATTTGTGGCAAAAATTAGATTGACTATCCTAGCTTCGGGTTTTAAATCGATGGCATAATAGGTACCCCTTTCTTCATGGCAAGTTGTATTGGATAGAAAAATGGCTTTCTTAATATCACTCAAACTAGTGGTAGTGTCATCTTGGGATAGCCTATTGAGAGAATTGCCAGTGGTGAGATCAATAAACCCCTTATATCCATCAACATTAATGTTGAGCATAGTAAGAACATCCTCCTCAAAAAAGTGAAATACATACCCACTAACCATAGAAGAGAAAGAATGATCATGGTCAGGATGTGTGGCTAGATTGGCATAGAATTCATTGACGGCTTGGGAGGAGTAGGAACAGAAGGATGGATTTAGGAATTCAGAAACATGTTGCACCTCAAAGAGTTCTTCAAGATCAACAATGTTGATGAAGTCCATGACGTCCACTAGTCGTCAAGGAAGAGGAGTCTTTGAGGACATCCTGAGGTAGCGATCTTCGGCAGCTATGTCGTTGAATGGAATGTCATTGATGATTCCCAGTGCTGGGGAGACCATCTTTCCCTTCTTAGCCACAACTTGCTTCTTTCCACACAAGGATGAGGAAGACATCTTGAATATTTGAGGTGGAGAAGAAGCAAGACAAGATTAGGGTGGAGAAGAGCTAAAACTTTGCACAAGAAGGCACTAGAGAAGAGCTAGAGAAGTTAGAATGTGAATTGGTTAAGAATGGGGCCGTTTTGGGCTCTATTTATAGCAAAACATAATCCTGCTCGATCGACAATTTGTTGACTAAGAACCACAACGATCGTTTCTACAGACACTCTCCTCTGTCGTCCAACACTCGATTTGGTCAGGGTTTTGAAAAATAGCCATTGCGATATTTTTTTAAATGTTTTTTAAATCACTCGAATGGGGGGTCCACCAAGATGGTCTCAGTCAAACATTTTGTCGACCAAGGATATTTCTGAGTTTGAATGTTCAGCATGTACTTGGTGAGTGTCGGTCGAGAAAGGTGACCAACCAAGTGACTCTCGGTCGAGATTTTTGCAGACCAACAGGACTACTGTGAGTGATTATTGTGAAGGATATTTGAGCTTGTTTTTAATAACAGTTATGAAAAGCAAGTAAGAGACTGTAAATTTCTAAGAGCGTGGAGCACATTATTTTAAGAGTATTTTCCAAAGTATAATTTCCATATTTAGGGGAGTAGCATGTAATTTCATTCATACTATAGTATTAACCACTAGAAATAATAGAATTTATTCAATGATTGGCTTTCATATATTTATCATTCATTTACGAGGAATGTTAATCTTGAAAATGATATTAGATCTTTTAAGAACACATTAGAATCAAGAAAGATATGTCAATCAATGATGAGCATGTTTAGGACCAATATTATAATACTGAGTGCAAAGAAATGATTTTCAATTAAGCATTTTGTCAAGCTTATTTTAGGTCGACCTTGACTTTGACATTGGTGCCCCTTGGTCAAACTTGATTTTGACCAAGAGGCAATTTTTGTAGATTTCCAATTTAAGAATTCATAATAATCCACTTGATTGAATATAAATCCTTTATGTAACATGTGGATACCAATCTGAAAGATTTTATATCAATTTGAATGATTATAGCTTAGGATCAAAGTTTGTATAAAACTTAATTCATGTAAGCAATATTTGATTTTGAAATGATGTCTTTCTTTTGATTCACTTAGAATAGGCCTTTGATTTTATTCTAAGCAAGACCTCTTATTCCACTTAATGCAAGAGATATATGAAGTTTTCTCAAGGAAACATGGTTCATAATTTTCAGATTGGCCGAGAAATACTTTTAGGCAAGCCATCTATAAGATGAAGCACAATGATCATGATGAAACAATAAAGGCATATCCATAACACAAAGATCATGATCATTTAAAAGAAAATTTTAAGACACATTGTTTCTATATAGATAGACCAAGGAATACTTAGGAAAAACCATGAGGATAATGATAAAATAGTAATTTCCTTGATTAAATCAACATGGTTCATAATTTTCAGTTTTAAGCCAAACCATGTAGGAGATGAACCAAAATAATCTCATGAGAAGCAAATCCATGATTTTCTTGATTAAACTTACTCAAATCATCACATTTTTCAGTTTTAAGATACATAATGTAGAGAATCATACCTTTTAAGGAAGATTTATCAAAACAATATCTTTTTCTAGATCAATCATGGTTCATTAATTTTTAAATTCAAGACAAACCATGTACATGAACATGCTTAATCATTTCAAGAGAAATATCAATTTTGGGCTTTACATTGTGTGTATTAATTTTAAGAAAACATTTCTTGCTTCTATTTTCATATAGTTTTGATCACATAATTATTAAATTTATAGCATGTTTAATAAGGATATCATGCAAATTAGTAATATGTGATTTAAGAGTTGTCTTCCAAGATTTATGATTCATTCATAATTTCCAACCAATTTTCATCTATAACAAATTTATAGAAAGTTTATAGCAAATTGAACCATTTAAAAAGATTTCCAGTACCTCATTCAGTCGACAAATACTTTGACCGAAAATAATTCGGTCAAGAAAGAGTTTGACCGAGAGTGTCTCAGCAGATTTTATTCAGCAATTTGTTTGTTCAAGTTATGGGTTGAATTACTTTGATTTATTTTGTTATTCTATTATATTAAGTTGAGATAGACATATGGATGTTCAAATCAAGATTATTGGTCATATCTCAACTTGATTAATTCATATCTATTTAGTTTGGGGGTTTTGGAACCCATACCAACTCAACATCCTTTTTCTTGTAAGGACATGAAAAAGAATAGTGTCCAACATGCAGGCAATAGTGACAACAAATGGAATCAATTTCATTTCTCTTTATACGACGTTGAGTTGAGTTGTTCGTGGGTACATACATAATTTTGTTCTTGCGTGCTTGAGTTCTCCAAAGTTTAGGTTGATAAAAGTTTTCCTTTGGAACATATCCTAAACCTCTTCTTTCAGTATAACCAGAACAATCTTTTAGAATCTTATCAAGAATACCATTATTTCTCAAGCCACTAATTTCTTTTTGTAATTTAGCCATCTCATCCATTCTCTTTTTAACATTTAAATTTGCTTACTCTAGATTAGACAACAAACTATCTCTTTCTTTCATAATGGCATCATAATATGAATGAGTACCCAAAACAGGTTGTTTTTTAAGATCATTTACTTGAGCTTGCAAGTTTATCTTTTCTTGAGAAAGAAGATTGCAACTTGCTTCTATTGATTTTAGCTTAATATCATGGTCTGTGATGGTTAAGTTCAATTTCTTTTTAAGATCTTCATTTTCAGATGTAAGAATAAGAAGTATAGCATGTAGATCATTATTTACTTTAGTAGATTTCTTTAATTTCTTCTTACAATCAATATACTTATCATGTGTTTCTTGAAGGCTAGCAATTAAATCTTCTTTTGATAAATCAAAAAGACTTGCCTCTTGTTCTTCTTCATTTGTAGTAGTAATGAAGCATTGTACCTATTTATGCATCTCTTCAATCTTTGGCTTCCTTGGACAACTAAGTGTTGTGTGTCCCATTCCTAAACACTAGCTACAACTTGTTAAAGGTCGGTTCAAGTTTCTCCTTTTCTTGAGGTTGTAGACACCACCACCCTCCATCTTCAAGACTTGATTAGAGATCTTTGAAGCTTGCTGTGATACCAATTGAAAAACACTAGAGGGGGGTGAATAGGGTTTTATAATAAATTTTAAAATAATTCAACCAACAAACAACCACAGGGATGTTGAAGAAGCAGACAAGGGTTTAGAGTGGTTCCACCCTTGGAAAAAACTAAGGGAGTCAGTCCACTACCCAATTGTTTCCAATTGGGATTTAAAAGTATTTGAATTTTATTACCTTCTCAAGGATGTTACACAAAATTACAAATACCTTCCCAAACCCTTTGGACAGCCTTCACCCAAAGTTGTCTCACCAACCTTGAAGCAGCCTTCACTTGAAGTAACTTCAAGCTCCCCCTTGAAGTATCCTTCCTCCTTGAAGTAGCTTCCCGTTGAGACCTTCTAGAAGTAGTCCAAAGTCCTCCTTCTCCACCTGAGAAGATTTCACCCTCTCCACTCCACAACCTCCAACCTAGGAGTAGAAAGGAGAGTACAATGCAATAAGAGAGAACAAGAAAGGAAAAGGGAAATTACAATTACCACTTAGGCACAAGGCTTGAATCCTATATCAAGACTTATGAGATCCTAACCAATGTGTATGAAAGTGGAAGTATTGTGGGTAGGAGATTCTAGCCTATTGGACACAAAATGCCAGCAATGGAAAAGATTAGCAAGTGTTGAAGTTGCTCAATTGGTCATAAGAATTGATTCTCAATTGCAAGTATGTGCACTCAAGTGAGTTTAGGTGTCCTAAGGCATGTCCTATTTATAGGAATGGCCTACTAGTGCTTAGGGATGTTCTAGACACTTTCTAGGGGGTTCTTAGTGCTTAACTAGCTGTTAGGTATCCATTATTTGCATTAGTAATGACTAGTTAATTACTTCTGAAAAGTGCAGATAGACACCTTCTCGGTCGAGGAAATTGTCGACTGAGGGTGAGTCTGGAGCAACGTTCAACTCAACTCCCAACTACTTTTTCCACTAACTCTAACAGTTATGTAACTAGGTTTAATGGCTATAGAACCTGCTCGAGACACTATCTTGGTCGAAGTAAAGTTCGATCGAGCCATTCTCTGTTATGGCATTTAGCAGGTTTTGCAAAGATGTTCGTTCTTTAGACTTGGAAGTTTCTTGGTCGAGAAGATGTTCGACCGAGAGTATCTCGATCGAGAAGATGTTCGACCAAGAGTATCTTGATCGAGAAGTTTGTCAACCGAGATAGACTTTGTTTCAAAACTTAAACTCATATGTTGAATGTGCAATTGTGATGTTCACTTAGGGATGCCTTATCTAAGTGTTGTGTGTAGATAGAGAAGACTCAAAAGCTTGATTTCCATGAAATCTAAGTACTTGTACATTATATACTTGTACAAGTTTACATTTGATTACAATCGTGAAAATAAAGCAATTAAAGCATGTAGATCTTCCAAAACTTTGTCATTGACTTTGTTCTAGAAATACTCAAGTAGCACATTAGATCCACAAGAATGAAATGTTTGTCATCATCAAAACAAAGGAATTTTAATAATGTCAAATTAAGACAACACAAACCCTAACCAAGAAAGCATAGGGCTATCTCGGAGGCAACAAGCAGTTGTGGTGAGATCGCAGTGGAGGCACGAAGCTACCCTAAATATCTGGAATGGTCAACTTTCACCCCCTTTGCTCCCAACTACGCTCAAAGCACCTTGCAGACCTGCAGGGTCTGCCACTTCAGATGCCACTTCTAGCCCAACTCTGGCCACCTCAGCCATAGTTGGGTGGTGCCCTAGGTGCAGCGGGATGTGATACAACTAGAACAATGGTGGGCGGCAGTCGTCGGACCCTGGGAGGGGAAGACAAACCCTTGTAATCGGACCTAGTCGGCGGACAAGCAGGGTTTCACGAGGAAGATGATGAGCCAGGAGGTTTTTGACATTTTTGCCCCTCCGTGTTGTACATCATATATCACTTGTGTGAGGGTGGAACTATCGTTCAGTTATGTTTCCAAGTTGAGCGGGTTACGTTGCATGTAAAGGGACACGTGGCGCTCGATGATTGGCCCAAGTAAGTGAATATTGAAAAATTTGTATCTTATTATTGTCAGCTCAGATGGATGCGTATAAAATATGAAAGTTGCTCAGAAAAATGTGAGGAATCCAATAAAAATAGTTTTAGAACCTAATTACTCTTGCAATTAGAAAATTAGTGGAATTTATCAACTTTAATGCATTAATGATTAGGAAACCCTAATTTGAGAAGATTAATGTATTTAGAAAGGTTTTATAGATGATTAAAGTTGATATTAACCTGTTAATTATAAAGAGGTACATTAAGAACAAAAAGGATGAATTTTGCATGTAAATGGATTAATTTAGGGTTACATTTGCATCAATGAGCTTTAATCGGCCTTAAAACCGTAATGTTAGTAATTGTGACTCTTAATGGCTTTAATTGTTCAAATTCATGAATAAGCTGAGATATGATGGTTCTAAGATAATTTGAGTATAAAAGTTCCTAATTGTGGATAATTACCCTGAATATAGTAATTAGGGTTTTCTAAGGAATAAAGGTGGAATTAGTTATAAATAGAGTTCATGAAAGATAAGTTGTTAATTTGAAAGGAACCAAAGATGATAATTGGGCCTAATGATCTTGTCATGAATTAAAAGGATAAAAATGGTAGCTTAAATGAAAAGGGGCACAATAGACTTAATGGTCTTTTAATTGTGCCTTTCATCTGAAATTAGGGTTATATGTTGTTAAAAGGTAACCTTAATATCTTTCATGAGGAGTAGATGGGATAACTAGGGTTTGTGAGTAATTGTATAAAATTAGGGTTTAAAATAGTAAAAATGAAGTGAAACCCTAATTGCAATGGAAACCCTAAAAGTGGAATAGTAACCCTAGGAAGCAAGCTAGGTTTAATAGATCTTGATGGCATGATCAATGATAGGAAATTATAAGCATATTTCAGGATCTCGTTGTGTGTTTACTTGCCTATTGGATTTCTTACATTGATTGGATTAATTCCGTCTCAAATCAGACTGACAGGTATGTGGTTACACTTATGGTTAAATCACTTTAGTTTCACGGTGACTCCTGAATGTTTTATCGGTTGCCTGAAAATAACTGCTTGGATGACTTTTATTTCATACAATGATAAAGTGAATATGACTATCACCAAAAATATGTGTACATAACTAGCTCAGATCCTGGTCCTCCTCTGTGGCTTTGCTAAAGATGAAAAGGATGACCTAGTACATGGTCTACATGTTAGGTAGGACCATCAGGTTATCATGAGTCAGGGACTGGGCTACCTATGGGTAGTTCCATGCGACTCTTTAGCATATCAAGAGTTAGGGATTGGGCTACCTATGGGTAGTCCCATGCGACTCTTTAGCATATCATGAGTTAGTGATTGGGTTATTTATGGGTAGTCCCATGTGACTCTTTGACCCTAGGTATTGATGTACATGTTAGGTAGGATCATGGGGGTCAGTTGGGATCTACCATATGAGAGGTAGCATCCATGTCCACTACAAGGACAACACAGAGGTTATGGTATGTATGGATTGAGTAGTTATGTTTAAAGTGTAAAGTTTGCTTGCTAAACCATAATTTCTTGCAATATGTTGTTACAGTTAATTGAATGATTATTGTTTTTCCCACATACTAGCATATTCATTTATATTAACCGATGTTTTGTTTGTCGGCATTTTAGGTACAAATTGAAAAGGACAAATAGTAAAGTGGCATATTGTGAATTAAGAAATAAAGTGCAAGGATGATTAGTTAGTATAGAGTCTAGATGTGGATAGAAGTTAGATATCCTAGTTTTTGAAAAAGATATAAAAAGTTTTATTTTATTTAAACTTTCAGTATAGTATCGGTAGAATTGAATAATTATTATTGATTATTTGTCGAACCTTTGATCTGGAAATTGGGATAACAGCTCTGAACTCTTGGTCTCCCTTAATTGGGGGTTACCAAGAGGCTGGGTCATTACATTTGGTATCAGAGCATCTGTTCCTCATTTAATCCTTAATAATGATTAAATTTTACAAACTTTGTAGAACCCAAGGGAGTTATTAGAGGATTTTCCAAAAGATAGAGGTGTCTAGAAAGGATCATGCCCGGGGGCTGGCAATATTTTCCTCCGCACTGCTAGTTGGAATACGAGGACTCTCGGATCCCTGTGGCTGCCTGGCCAATGTCTTAGGATCTGAATCAAAATAAGATACATTTAGGACTCTCTGATCTTGTTCATCCCTTCTCAACTCTAATGTTGTTAAGGATTTTAAGGATTACAGTTTTCTCTCTCTTTTCCTCACCCTCTTGAGGTATGGGTAAAGTTGATAAGGTTTAAGGAATCATCCACCAAATTAATGAAAAGCATGTAAATAAGATGTCATGGACATAAGCTTAATAGTTTAAGTGTAAACTAAAGAATAGATACATGTTTAGGTTGTATGACATATGTTGTCATGCCCTTTAGAGAGAGACTTGAAACTAGACCTCCTTGTTAGGAGAATGAGTAGAGGAAGTTAGTCTTGGAGGTAGAGACCTCCATTATAAGTAGAGATCTAGCACATCCTCTAAGGATGATGCTAACCCTAACCCTAAGGGTGGTTAGAGAGAGAGATGACATGATGAGTTAGATGTCATGATAGACCAAGTGTGTGTGGGTGGACATGCTTCTGAATGCCCATGACGATATGATCCATGAGAGGTTGGGTGACCTAGTACCATTGGTGACCCAACCCTTGAAAGGGTTGTGCATGTTAGAGTGAAGGATAGCTCCTTCAATGATGAGGGTAGTGAAGAACCTATGGAAACCCTATGGGCTTATATGAGCATGGCGTAGCATGCACCCAGAATATGTCAGTAGTGTGGGAAGTAGGTTGAAACCCTAGTAGTAAGGCTGGTTGTTGGGTCAACTCCAGAGAGAGAGAGAGAGAGCATGACCCAGGAAAGAAGGTTGGAAGCCTAGACTATGAGATATGAGGAATAGTGGGGAGTTGAGGATGATGCGACCCAATTGGATGGTTGTGGTTGCCTCATGCATGATCCCTGGAGACTGATGATATCTTGGTTGCCTTTAGAGGAACCAAACCCTAGAGGGAGGATTAGACTACTGGTACCTATGTGCCCATGGTATATGTGTTTACCTTCTAAGATGGGAAGAAGAGTTCCTTAGACCAGGAAGAGGTTTAGTAGCAAGTTGTGAGGCCTTTTACCTAGTTGGTTGTCCTTAAGGAGGACTCTACTCTGAAGTGTTGTTCAAGTAGAAGGATCATGGGGAGTGCATGTCATACCTTGTACACGCTTGGTTCATGGTTAAAAAAGTTGAGCAGGCAGTTGGACATCAGAAAAGTGAACCTAGGGTTCCTAGGCCTAAGAGGGGAAGTGGTGTCCTCATGCTCATGATGAGATTTGAGTTTCTATAGATTCGAGCATGACACTCCTTATGATTAAAGGAAAGGGAAAATCCCTTAAGTCTAAGGTATGTTTGATGAACCCCTCACATTTGAGTTGTTGATAGGGGCATGTATGTTTTTGGTCCAATGTTGAGGAATGAGAACAAGTATGACCTAGCATGGTTTAGTAGGTGGTCTTCTTAGGCCTTAGTAGCTTGCTAGGGTTGAACATGCTTAGGTGGATGTAAACCCTAGACATAAGGACGTTTGTGAACTTTGTTATCAAGATGTAGTTTCCTCCCATCCTGAAAGAGGGACCCTTTTGCAGGGTGTATACCAGTTTTGTTGGTTTAAGGTAACCTAAAGAGGTCTCATAGGATCTTGAGAAGCTAAGTGAAAAGTACATAGTATGAGAATGGACCTGTAGACCCATAGATTACCATCTCTAAGTGCATATGGATGTGTTACCATGGAGGTAACCGGTATGGGGATTGACCAAGGTAGGCAGGTCGCCATGACCCCAATGAAAGGATGAACGTCAACCCATGAATGCAGAGAGAGTTGATGGAGACTTGGGTAAGCTTCTAAGTTGGACATGTACTATAATAGAATCCTAAGTATATCCTAGGGTCAGGTAGGGATAAGACCGATGGAAGTAGGAATTGCCTAATTCCCTATTTGCACATGACCATAGGGTGGGGAGGTAACAACTATCATTGTCTGAGGGCCATGGGTTAGGAGATTGATCACCTTCATGAACTCATGGGACCCAAAGGGCAGATAAGGAGGGCACTATATGGATGCATAAGGGAAGAGGGATGACCCCAAAAGTGGCGGCACGCTATAGACCTAGAGGAGATGACCAAGGATGGTATGATGACCCAAGTGAGTTTGAGATCGGTTTTCCATGGAAGTAACCTTGATGTCGATATGTTCATGATGTAGAAACATGTGATGCACGTTTCCAAGGTGTGTTGGTGATGTGGGATGTACCATCTCTACTCTTGGAACATGAAGAACTTTGTGTTTGGACGGCAGCCAAATGCTTATTTCCTCATGTGATGGGAGTGAGTGATAGGATAGTACGCATGTCATACACCAAGAATAAAGATGATGTGAGTTGAAACGATGCTATGAGGTATGAGGATAGAGGTAATAACATACCTTTCTGGAGTGTATGATATGTGGATGGAGAACTAAGGTAGTAATCTTATGAGGATGTTTTTATCGTAGGCTATGTGGAATAAATGAGATATACAAGGTTGAGTTAGATAACCAAGAGGATGAGCTCTGAGTTTTCTTGATGAAGATAGACTTAGAGTTTGAGATGAGATGATAAGTGGAATACATGGAGGTGTATGTCTTCAAAATTACCACACACATAAGGATGTGAGGTGGTAATGGATGCTCTGGTTGAGATGCAACTGTCTAGTTTAGCTAGTGGATAGGCTGGAAGAGGGGGGTTAAGTGAACCCTATGTTCGTGAGATATGTTTGGCTAACACTGAGGTGTAACGAGATCCATTGATCGAGTTAGTGGTTGCTTAGTTAGCCAGCCTAGGGCTTGTCATGATGAAAGGGTGGTTGTAGAATCTCAGATGTACTTCTATGGGAAAGAAGGTGATGAAACCCCGACTAGAGTGTTTTAGGGTTTCTGGGGAATCAATCTTGAGGAATCATGACATACAAGAGATCGTCATTTTAAGTTCACCATACATTGTGGTACTACTAAGATAATAAGTGGTAGTAGTACTCTGGATGCCTAAGGAGTGTACAGAGTTTCATGCCAGGAGGTGAAGGATGAACAAAATAACCCATTGAGTTGATATCAAGGATAAAAATCCTTGAAAGGGAATGGGAGTTGACCAATATGGATGTTTGGGTAAGTCTCCCATTGACCGAAGAAGGTCAAGATGTAATGTGGGTTATGGAAGATCGCCTTACCTAGATAACACGAGACAGAAAGAATATTGTCAAGGGACAAATCCGGTTGAACTACATATGAGAAAGAGATGGTTCAACTACACCATGATGTGAGTTCAAAAGTTCTTGAGTATAACCTAAAGATTCACTTCCATGCGGTGGAAGTAGTGACATGACGAACTCGATATTAGTATAGTTTGTCACCCTAACTAATGGTTAGTTTGATCTAGACTAGAGGGTCTGATGAAAGCATGTGTGCTCATTCAGGGTGATATCTAGAGACAATTCTTGTCCTCTGTAAGATGTGATGAAAACCACCATAGTCTGTATCGGGATGTAAAGAATCTCTGTAAGGGAGGTTGTGTCGGTCACCACTACATTAAGATGATGTTGGTGAAGGGACCTCACAAAGGTGAGAAAAGGACCACAATGTGTGTAGATGAAGTCACTTTGATCGTGCAATGGCTGAAAGAGAGCCCATGGGCGACATGAGTCGTGAGCTGATGCAAAGTAGACTAACATGCAGTTCATTGTGGGGGAGTATGTGATGAGAAAATCTGACCCCTCTAAGTTATAGCTAAGAGAGTTGAGTCCTCGATAGATGGGTTCATTTGAGATGGATTGTTGGAGAAGATTATGTTTGACCTTACCCCTCAGGATAAAGTAATGAGTGATGAGTTCCATGTGTCCAATTTAGAGCACTATGTGAGGTACCCGGGCCATGTGCTGAGAAATGAACCTAGTGAGCCCTAAGGGAGACTAAAATGACCTGAGTCACCTGTGAGGTTTATAGATTCCAAGGTGAAAGAACTCAAAGAAAAAAAAAGTGATGATAAAGGTTCTTTGGAAGTGCCATGGATAGGGTAAAGCCACATAGGGGTCAATGATGGACATGGAAAAGTCTTATCCTGAATTATTTATTTTCTTGATGGAATTTTGAGGACAAAATTCTTATAAGAGGGGAAGGATGTTACAACCTCAATTTTGCATGTGTTTTCATAATTGAAATATAATGATTTTGTGAATTTGGACTTTATTGAAAAGAGTGTACGCTTTGCTTCAAAGAAGGGACTTCTTTGCAAATCTCCCTTATATTAGGAATTTCATGGTTTCTATTATTATGTTAATCCAATAATGGATATAAAAGAGAAGAAAAAAAGAAAAGTCCAAGTAATGGAAAAAGATATATGATAATGGATATTAAGCAAAAATATTTATGAGAAATACTTGGAAATATCTGGAAAGTGGCATTAATGGCCACAATTGAGTAAAATTCGTTTACGTATGATTTCTAATAAAAGAAATCTAAAAAGAGGAAAAAGGAGATGAAAGATAATGAGAAATCCTTGCAAAATAATATCTTAATAAAGAAATAAGTAAGATAATGCAAAATGAAGGATGTAGATGCATCTAGAAGGATAATAAGTATCCTTAAAAAGGAATTTCGAAATATAAGGATTTCTAAGGATCCAAGGAGTCCCAATGGAGAAAAAGAAAGAGAAAAGGAAAATAATACAAAATAAGAGGATAATGTGATACTTCATTAATGACTTTTTGAGAATATCAAAAAGAGATATTATTTTTCTTTAAGAAAGTAGAATTTCATGGCTAATGGATTAAAAGCCAAATACAAATATGATAAGAGAGATAATTTTTGAATTCCTAAATATCCAATGAACATGGTTTATTAAGAAGATGTTTAGGAGAGAGAAGATTTCTTTTCATTGAAGGAATAAGATTCCTATTGGGAAAGGGCTTTGTTTGTTCGTGGGCAAGGATGTTGGGGCATGGCTACCCCCCCTATATAAGGGTAGAGCCAATGGTCGAGCCCAAGGAGATCCCACATGTCTCTCTCTCTTCATCTTCTGCTTATTCATTCAAACCCTAACCAAGAAAGCATAGGGCTATCTCGGGGGCAACAAGAGGTTGTGGTGAGCTCTTGATGGATGCACGAAGCTACCCCCAAGATCTGGGATGGTTGGCTTTCACCCCATTTTCTACCAACTATGCTCAAAGCACCTAGCAGACATGCAGGGTCCGCCGTTTTGGATGCCACTGCTAGCCCGACTCCGGCCACCTCGGCCGCAGCTGGGTGGTGCCCTAGGTGCGGCGGGATGTGACAGAGCTAGAACAATGATGGGCGGCAGGCATCAAACCCTGGGAGGGGAAGACAAACCCCTGCGATCGGACCTAGTCGGCGGACAAGTAGGGTTTTGCGAGGAAGAAGAAGAGCCAGGAGGTTTTTGACATTTTTGCCCCTCCATGTTGTACATCGCCGATCACTTATGTGAGGGCAGAACCATCATTATGTTATGTTTCCAAGTTGAGCGGGTTACGTTGCATGGAAAGGGACACGTGGCACTCGATAATTGGCCCAAGTAAATATTGCAAAATTCATATCTTTTTATTGGTAGCTCGGATGGATGCGTATAAAATATGAAAGTTGCTCAGAAAAATGCTAGGAATCCATTCAAAATAATTTGAGAACCTAATTCCTCTTCAAATTCGAAAAGTAGTGGAAGTTATCAACTTTATTGCATTAATGATTAAGAAACCCTAATTTGAGATGATTAATGTATTTAGAAGGGTTTTATGGGTGATTCAAGTTGATATTAACATGTTAATTATAAAGAGGTACGTTAAGAACAAAATGGATGAAGTTTGCACGTAATTGGATTAATTTAGGGTTCCATGTGCATAAATGAGCTTTAATGGGCCTTGAAACCCTAATGTTAGTAATTGTGACTCTTAATGGCTTTAATTGTTCCAATTCATGAATAAGCTGAGATATGATGGTTCTAAGCTAATTCAATTATAAAAGTTCCTAATTGTGGATAAATACCCTTAATATAGTAATTAGGGTTTTATAAGGAATAAAGGTGGAATTAGTTATAAATAGAGTTCATGAAAGATAAGTAGTTAATTTGAAAGGAACCAAAGATGATAATTGGGCCTAATGATCTTGTCATGAATTCAAAGGATAAAAATGGTAGCTTTAATGAAAAGGGGCATAATAGACTTAATGGACTTTTAATTGTGCCTTTTATCCAAAATTAGGGTTATATGTTGTTAAAAGGTAACCTTAATATCTTTCATGAGGAGTAGATGAGATTATTAGGGTTTGTGAGTAATTGTATAAAATTAGGGTTTAAAATAGTAAAAATGAAGTGAAACCCTAATTGCAATGGAAACCCTAAAAGTGGACTAGAAACCCTAGGAAGCAAGCTAGGTTTAATAGATCTTGATGGCATGATCAATGATAGGAAATTATATGCATATTTTAGGATCTCGTTGTGTGTTTGCTTGCCTATTGGATTTCTTGCATTGATTGGATTAATTCTGTCCCAAATCAGCCTGATAGGTATGTGGTTATGCATATGGTTAAATCGCTTTAGCTTCACGGCGATTCCCAAATGTTTTATCGGTTGCCTAAAAATAACTGCTTGGATGACTTTTATTTCATGCAATGATAAAGTGACTATGACTATCACCATAAATATGTGTACATAACTAGCTTAGATCATGGTACTCCTTTGTGGCTTTGCTAATGATGAAAAGGATGACCTAGTACATGGTCTACCTGTTAGGTAGGACCATCAGGTTATCACGAGTCAGGGATTGGGCTACCTATGGGTAGTTCCATGCGACTCTTTAGCATATCAAGAGTTAGGGATTGTGCTACCTATGGGTAGTGCCATTTGACTTTTTAACATATCATGAGTTAGTGATTGGGATACTTATGGGTAGTGCCATGTGACTCTTCGGCCCTAGGTATTGATCTACCTGTTAGGTAGGATCATGGGGGTCAGTTGGGATCTACCATATGAGAGGTAGCATCCATGTCCACTGTAGGGACATCGCAGATGTTAGGGTATGTATGGATTGAGTAGTTATGTTTAAAGTGTAAAGTTTTCTTGCTAAACCATAATTGTTTGGAATATTGTGTTATAATTAATTGAAGGATTATTGTTTCCCCCTCATACCTACATATTCATTTATGTTGACCGACCTTTTGTTTGTCAGCATTTTAGGTACAAATTGAAATGGACAAACAGTAAAGTGGCATATTGTGAATTAATAAATAAAGTGCAAGGAGGGTTAATTAGTATAGAATCCAGATGTGAATAGAAGTTAGATATCCAAGTTTTTGAAAAAGGTATGTAAAGTTTTATTTTATTCCAACTTTCAGTATAGTCTCGGTAAAATTTAATAATTATTATTGATTATTTGTCGAACCTTTGATCCAGAAATTGGGATAATGGCTCTGACCTCTTGGTCTTCCTTAATTAGGGGTTAACAGGAGGAAGGGTCGTTACACCTTAGTTCTTATCAAGTACTTATGGATGTTCTTAAGGATGTTTTGAATGGTAGTCCAATGGCCCTCATCTAGATTTTAGTGATATCTGCTCATCATGCTCTAGGCATACAAGACATCAAGATGAGTATATAACATTGTGTACATGATAGATCCAATTGTAGATGCATATGGAATCTTACTCATGCATTCCCTTTCTACACAAGGACTGGGACATTGAGCTCTAGAGACAGTAAAGCCATGATATGTTGGTATGTTTCCTCTCTTTGAGTTCTCCATGATGAACCTCTTCAACACTTATTCAATGTGTGTGCTCTAGCTTAGGCCAAAAAGTCTTCTAGATCTATCTCTATAGATCTTGATCCCTAAGATATAATATTCTTCACCTAAGTCCTTCATTGAGAATGTATTTCCTAGCCATGTCTTTACCATCAACAAAGTAGGGATGTCATTCCCCATAAATAGTATGTCATCCACATACAATACAAGGAATACACTCATTCTCCCACTAACCTTCTTGTAAACACATGGTTCATCTTCATTTTGATTAAATATAAAATCTTTGACGGTTTCATCAAATAAAAGATTCCAACTTCGAGATGCTTGCTTCAATCATTAGAATGATCTTTGTATCTTACAAACTTTATTTACATCCTTCGGATTTAAAACCTTCGAGTTGTGTCATGTGCACATACTCAAGAAGATTTTCATTAAGGAATGCAATTTAACATCCAATTACAAAACCTCATAGTCATAATAAGTTGTAGTGGCAAGCATGATCCTGATGGACTTACCCATGTCAACTAGAGAAAAGGTTTTGTCATATTCAACACCTTGAACTTGTCTGAAACCCATTGCAACCAATCTACTTTTGTAAGTTTGTACATTACCATCCATGTCCATCTTCTTCTTGAGGTCCTACTTGCACCCTATGGGTTTTACCCCTTTATGTGGATCCATCAAGGTCCATACCTTGTTGGTGTACATGGATTCCACCTCAGATCTGATGTCCTCAAATAATTTCTCAAAATCTGGTCCTTTAATAACTTCTAGGTAGGTAGTTGGTTCATCATGAATGACCGACTCGTAGTCTTCTTGAGTCACAAGATAACCAAATATATTTGGATCAAGGCGTGTCCTACTACATCTATGAGTTTCATGTGTTACATGAGGAATTTGAGTTTCCAAAATGGTTTGCGACTCTCTATGTTCCTCTTGTACGTTTTTAGGTTCTATGTTTTTTGTTGATATCGATTATTTTTGAGTTTTACTTTCATCCCACTAATTGCTTTGGAAATGAATTCCTTTTCTAGGAATACAACATCCTTGATAAAAAACATTTTGTTATCAACTGGGGTACAAAAGTAGTACCCTTTGGTTTCCCTAGGACATCCAAAAAAATAATATTGATAGAATTTGGGTCCGAGATTTTTGGGAAACTACTTTCTCACATAAGCTTCACATCCCCAAACCGTCAAAAAATACACATTGGACACTTCCCATACCATATATCATATGGTGTCTTTTGAACTAATTTGGATGGTACACAATTTAGTGTAAACACATTGGTTTCTAGAGCATAACACCAGAAGGAAGTCAGAAGATTAGCTAAACTCATCATTGATCACATTATATATGAACAATGTGTGATTCCTTCTTTCTAATACACCATCCTCTTTTCGGATACACCATCATGTTGTAATGAACCAGGTGAAGTCCATTGAGATATGGTACCGTAGTCTCTCAGAAGGTTCTCAAACACCAAGCTCGAGTATTCTTCACCCCAATCAGAATGAAGTGCCTCAATACTTTTACCAAGTTGTTTTTGTACTTCCTTCATGAAATCCTTCAAATTTTCAAGAATTTTTTATTTATGTTTCATCAAGTAAACAAAACCATACCTACTGATAACCACCTCTAGCATTTTTTCTGAAAGGGTTACATTCAGTAATGTGTATGAGTCATCATAGATCACTAGCTCCCCAACAAACAAGACTCACATGTCTATATTAATTTGAAATCTAAAGATTCTAGTTGTGCATCTTTATGGAGTTTATAAATTTGATTCTCATTGATGTGCCCTAGACGAAAATTCCAAAGATATGTTTTGTTTGAGTTATCGAGTTTTAATCTTTTGGTATTTACATTATAAAGATTTATCTTTAGATCTAATAAATAAATACCACTGAACATTGGGGCACAGTCATAAAAGATCTCATATTTTGAAATAGAACATTGACCATTATTTATATGAAATTCACATTCATCCTTGTACATAAAAGATACATAAATAATATTCATATTATTGGCAGGTAAAAAATAGTAGTTTTTTAACTCGATAACAAGCCACGTAGGTAGAGATAAATGAAAGGTTCCAACTATAGTGGACTAGATATCTTGTAACCAAGATGAAAATTAGATAAGTCTATCTCAATAATGTATATACCCCTCCTTCATCTTCATGAGGCCCTTTAAGTGCAAAAGATGGATTCCTTTTGCACTTATCTTTCTCTGTGTCTTGAGTGTTGAAGACTTGGACTTCCACTTATCCTTAAAACTCTTATTGGCTTTGCTTTCATGCTTGGACTATTTTCCACTAATCACCATCACGTATTTGTCCTTATTCAGTCATGAATCTGAATTTGTCCACATGCAAGCAATTCTGACAGTGGTTTCGCCAAGTTACTCAAGTGATAGCACTCGATAAACTGGATGTATGCTTCAAGAAATGGTTGTTGAATTATATCCCTAAACAACTCTTAGCTCAAAGGGAATCCTAATGTCTCTAGATGTTCCACATGGGCAATCATATTGATGACATGAGTCTCTAATGCATCTTCTTGTGCCATCTTGCACTCAAAGAGCACATTTGAGACATTATACCTTTCTTTCTTTGAATGAATCTTGTTCATGTTCTTAAGATGTTACCATCTCAAGAATCCCCATGTCTTCATACTTCTCATGCAATTCATAGTTCATGCATCATAGCATATGGTGCTTAATGTATAAGGCATCATTGGTATGCTTCCAATAAGCATCCACCTTAGCCCTAGGCGCATCAAGAGCAAGTTCTTCTAGAACTATTGTATCTAGGACATAGAGCTTACGTTCATCACTGAGAACCCTTCCCAAAGTCCAAAACCATACATGGAAAGTTTTCTTGTATATTTTGTCCATCATTAGGATAGATTGCAATGAAGATCTATTTTTTATTTATTTCTACAAATAAATTATGCAATTTGTCAAAAAAACTTTTCATTTGATTTGATTAAAATAAAATGTAATGATGTTGAATTAGGCTTTGAATTAATTATTCCTCCCAGTAATTTTTTGAAATTCATAGACTTCACATATCCATTTAGCGTACAACCTTCTAGTTATCAAGAAACCCAAATTCTTGAGTTATTACATGACCAACACCAGCATCCATAATAAATCATTTAGGTTGGAAACATTTTCCAATTGCATCTTATGAAATCCTTGGATAGATGGTATGCACAACTCTTTGCCACAATCATTTGCATGCTTCTAGGAACTTAATCTCTTTAAGGTCACCAAGTTAAGTCCAACCAAAAGCCAACACATTAGTTATGCACCCTGCTTGGAAGACCCACATAACTACCATTACACTTCCACGAGATGGAGAATGCACCATGCCTAGCATGCCCATGCTTAGTCGATCAAGATTTTCATGTGTGTTCCTTATGGAAATCATCTAAGACTAAGTATATGATTGAGGGATTTTTATATTTATGTAAATATATATACATATCCAATTACCACATACATATATGTATCATATACATAGTATATCCCACAACAAATATGCAATTATAAAACACAAATGATGGTTATGTCCATACCACCATAATTCCCTTGAACCACAAGAAAATTACTACCACCTAAGGTCTACATCATATGCAACAACCTATTCTTGATGAACATATGTGTTGGAACCAGTCCTTATCAATCAGTTCAACTCTTGAACCGATTGATTAGCCTCCTAGTTGGTCGGTTGGTCTCTCATATATATCATTTGGTCTTTGTTCCAAGTGACGTCTGGTCTTCTATAGTCACTGAGTTGGGCTTCCAGTCGATCAGCTTGGCTCCTCCTATCGCCTGGCCTCCTCGATCCTCAAGCTGATCACTTTTTATTTTAAAACCGGTGGTTCTTCTGGTGCAAAACATCTTCTTTTCCATAACAAGAATTAAAACTATCTTAATCCTATTTAGCATATTACATGGTAATAGAGAAACCTTGAGTTATATTCGAGGGGAGCATATGAAGGAGATAATTAATATTTTTGCATATGGAAGAGAAGATAGAGGTTCGTTATGCAAACTGAGATATAAAATAGGAACAATAACCATCCAACCAAGCACAAAGATCTAGGGTTATTGGACATAACCATGCTACCATCCACCATCAAAACCAATTTTAGTGTGATGCGTAAGAATTGCGTATATATCATATCATAAATATTTATAGATATAGGGATCATATTTGGTAATTAAATGGATATGCACATTAATCATTTAAATATTTAAATCACATGTAATAAAAAATGATAAAACAAAAATCTGATCATATCGATTAAATTCTAAAACTTGGTAAATTGTCATGGCTCTGATACCACTGTAAGTAAATATGGCATCAGACATGGTTGTAAAAACAAAAAAATTACTTGCCATATTCCCCTTAAATAGCAGATCGTGTCAACAACTATCAATTGGATAGTAGGTTTGCAAGGAATATACATGGTCTTAAAGCAAGTCCAATGATTATCCTTACTGCGACGTGCTTCTTTCTCAAGTTGCATCAATGAACCATTAAACAATCAGTTCCTAGCTGAACCAATCAATCCATACATGAGTCGATCTATTCAACCCTTGAAATGGTCAATTCACTATGTTTCCTATTAAAAATTATATTGGCATTTGAATCAATTAATGAACAACATGACATTAGCATCAATCCTTGATCCAATCATATTGATAAACCAAATGGTCAGTTCACAATTTGAACTGGTCAGTTCATAGATCTGACTCGATCGATTAACTTTTTAAACTTGACATTTCAAAATTATAATTGCCAATGTTGTTTAAATTGAAACCTAACACTTTTGTAATCAAGTTTAATCCATATCCATGAGTAAACTTCTATTCCAGGTGTATCCTATGTGTGTGATCGTATATGTCCCAAGTTACATTGGCATTGCATGTCCATAACTGATTTATGACATCACAAGCAATGAGTAGTATCTAGTAAGACAACATTGCTACCCAAATAATTTGGAAAGTTGGAGAAAAACTTTGACCTACAATATGTGATTAGTATTACAGTGATCATATAGTTGTTTTGTCTCTAATATCCAGATTGAACTCCAAGCATATAATCATCATCTCTACAATGTTTTATCCATGTTCCTTGAGCTAGAGTAGAGTTTCTAAGATATATGTGAGCTCAATATCACATATTGACTCACATAAGAATGGCCATGCATTTCTTAGTCTCACTTATCAAGTGGCCACAATATCACACTCATGGAGGAGGGACAAATGCCATCTATATCACTTACAGTCATCCCCATGTGTTACTATGAACCCAAGCACCACCTTTTGGAAATCCTTATTCATGGTCATGGTGGATGATATCAAAGTACATCGAACAACATGTGATCAATGTAGTGATTGCAGATCTAGGAACTATAATCACCACCATCACTATGAGAGATGATTGTGACTACCATCTTATGATTTCCATGTGTCACTCTCAAGCTGGGTCCATCAGATACACTATTCTCTAACAAGTATCTATGTGTTTGGCTTAATATCACATATCATGACATAATGAGATTATGTCATCAACCAACACACACTCTATTCTTATGTGTAGTTTCTATCTATTAGCTTCCACAATAACAACTTATTAGAGACACAACAAGAATGTATATATGACAAGCCTTAAATGTGGGTCCAAAAATGGAGACATGTCTAGGTTATAAGACTTTAGAAATTTATAATACTTGAATGTTTAAGACTCCTGCAACTAGCACAAGGTTGAAGTAGTTTGGGGTCGAACACATGGATAGGCAGAATGGCGCTTCATAACTCAAGTTTTACTTGTCTAAGCACGTCAAAAAGTCGACAGAAAATGATTTGATACAACAAGAAAGAATCAAACCTAAAACCTATCTCCAAGTGGAGTTACCAGAAGAATTAAGATTTTAGGGATTTAGAAATTTTTATGGAGGTTTTTAGATAAAGGGAAAGCAAGGAGAAAACTTCTCTCGGCGTACGGCACGACTGAGGAAAACTTAAACATAACAAGCAGAAGCGGAATACATCTTGCACCCTCTTCTCTCAAAGAGGGTGCCGCTAACCATGCACTAAATTCCCTCTCTCAAGGGTACTAGGCATAGGAGGGAGTGGAAATATATGTCAGGGCAACCCTGATTCTGGGTACTCTCGTACACCCGAATCAGACCAAACTCTAGAGTTTATGACATCCCTCTATCAAAGGAGTCAAAACAAGAAACACAATTCGATAGCGAGTTAAAAGTGGGATTCAAACTGAAGAGACAAGGTCTCAATTGCTATAAAGAAATCATCCAACAAAAAGGAACCATACAAAAAACAATATGTGATACACACCACAGATTCCAATAAGCATAAAGTGGTAAAAGGGTTTAGTTACAATGCAGTAGTAAATACAAGTAAAGTTCTGAAAGAAGGGAAGATAGGTATCAACCTCCTTAATGTAGGAGAGTGATATGCATAGCAGTGGATCCCTAAGGTAATGCTAAACCGGTACTGGGTAGGATCCCTATCAGGATATGACTGTGTCAGGTTCTTGACCATGTTGAGTCATGAACCTTGATAGGTAAAGGGTGTATCGGGAAAGGACTCCCTACCCGATACGGTCGTATCAGGCAACCAACCCTGTCAGGTTGCAGCCATGATGGGTAGGCCATATCAAGTTGGGTACCGTGTTGTGTCATGTTAGGACATGTGTCAGGTTAGCTTTATCTTAGTTTGATGTTTCCTCATGTCGGGTATAGATGGGCGAGCCATCTCGGGTTGAAGCCCAGCTAGAGACCCGACATGTTTGAAGTAGCCTTCAAGGTAGTGTGTTGCTGCTACCGGGTCGGGTTCTAAGTTAACTCCTATCGTCCCTCTTGGGTTGGGGGTGTGCACACCTAGTATCACCCTACAGGCTCGGGAACTCAACACACTAGCTCTTGTACTCTATGAGTTAGCTCTCGTAGGGTTCCAATCTGTCCCATCGTAGGCCTATAGCTACAACTTATAGGCAACGGGATGGTGGGATTTGCGGCTCTCGTTGGTTCACGTGTTCTCTATCTACTCTGTTCGTGTGGCTTCATAAAAGGGGCCAATACGTCTGTCGCCCCACACGGCTGGCGGGCTGTCGCGCTACAGGTTGCGAGTAAATCATATTGTCGTGTCGGGTTCAGACTCTGGTGGGCTGCTACACTGAGGGGTGGCCATGTTATGCAATCGACTCTGTCAGATGATGGACTGTGGCCGGTAAGGCTCTCTATCGGGTAATATCTTGCAATCTGTCGAAGCTCCCACGTGACACACCTGTGTCAGGTTGCTGCCATATCGGGAAATGACTGAGACGTATAAAAAGGGCATGTCGCTTTGCTGTTAGATGGGCCTGGATGGTTAACTCATTGTGGATGGGTCGGGATGGGCCCATTAGCATTCTTTTGGTGGATAAATAAGAGAAACTCTGCAAAAGATATGAAATGTTATCAGGAGCATAGTAGGCATTATTTCTATTCAACAAATAAGACAAAACGGAGAGGAAGTCAGGTTTGGAGGCAGTTTTGATAGTAAAATATAAGCTCTTACAGTCAAAATCGGTGTTATCAACTCCCCCAAACTTAGCATTTTGATTCTCCTCAATCAATGTGTACCTATTTTAAAACTTTGTTTGCTGTACTTTTCAAAACCAAACGTAGTCTTCAGACAAGGGGTTAAGCGAATTTTTGAGGTGTCCTGAGGAAAATTATGTCTGGCTATGAACAATGGACTTTATTGTTCCTGCCTTATTTAAGAAAAAATGTTCTCTTCACCTTTTTTGAGACTTTTGTGTATGATTTTGAAGTTAGCTTTCACACCAAAGTGCTTGGTGATAGACGGTGGGGTTTTCGGGAAGGCTTAATGCTTTTTGGGTTTTTCTTGCTCCCCATTGGTCCATCCAGGTACGGGTAAGTGGTCCCTGCAGTCCAAGCCATTTGTCTTTAGAGTAGTGATTTCACATCCTACGTACCACTGCCCCAGATCTACCATGCCTAAAGATGGGTATTTTTGGGAAGACAAGTTCTTTTTTCTTTTTCGGGCACAAATCTCATGCTTTTATTCTCTCCCATAAGGTTTTCCTCTCTTTTTGCGATTTCAATGGGTATGGTAAAAGGAGTTTGATGTTTGGGCAACTTTTTCCTTCACATACATGTCACTTAGCTATTGTGAGATTTTTTTCAAGGTTGGCATAGAAAAGTTATAGCCTTTGTCATTTTAGACTACATTTTCAAGAGAGCATAGCAGAAATGTCCACTGCCTTAGATACAGAGAGAACAAGCTGGACGAAGTTGTACCAAATATTTACTATAAAGTGTTTTGTACAATTTTTGAGAAACAGACAGTTGTGTATGTATTGCTTTCTATAAATCATTTATATATAGAGTATAGTGGGAAAAGAAAAGGGCAAAAAGGGAAAAAGTTTTTAGAGCACCTCCCTCACTAATGCTATGGAGTACCCCCCCAAACTTACCCCACACTTTGTCCCACAATTGTGTGATAAATAAGGAAGGATATGCATAGATAAGTGAGGGTCCAGCGAATGCACGCACCCTCGGAAGAAAAGAGATCCATTACATATTCTCCTCGTTGGCTGTGGTAGCCAAGGTTGTGGAGGTTAACTGGCGTCTTTTTCAGAGCTACTGTGCTATAAATCCAATGAAGGATGTAGACCCCATAGTCTTTTGATAAGGGAACTTGTTATAGACTGCGGTGGTAGTATTGGAGTTCATTCCACTTGGTCGCCAAGTCTTCAAGATAGGGCTAGATCAAAGCAACCACCTCGTCATAATATTTTCTTGCTAGCCACTCGAGGGATGTTGTCGGCACATATGCACACTCTGTCAGATAATCATTGTTTGCGTCAGAGCTATTGTAGAAGAAACTGGTACGTGGATGGGTGTATATCATTAGGAGCATCCAATGATTGTCGTGCAACATAGGTAGAAATATTAAGCATAGTAGACACTTCTTTACTTCAAGCTGGAATAGAAGGCACACTCATGTTTCATCAACAAGGAATAAGTCATTGAACAACATCGGATGGGAGATGTAGGGTTGTCCAATCTTCTTCTATAGGATGGGGATGTAAGTTGACACCACCATCATATCTAGACACCCTCCTACCTTGATTAAGTCTCGTAGATCTTTGAGGGGGGCCACTGCATTATCTTTTTCATATATAACGTCTACAATGTTAGAATCAGTAAGTCGAAGAAGAATTTCATTGACCTATTCCTGAGATAGAGAACTACATGCGGAATGGTCGAAATTGCTAATAAGAGATTCAATGATGAAAAGCAAAGAAGAATCGCCTTCAGTGGTGAGTATGGTTCATAGAGTTTCTATCTGATTGCCTATCCTTTAGACGTCCGAAGAGTCCTCGACTTCATTCCATGGGGGACTGCTGGGTTGAGAAGAATAGGAGTCAGCATCAGAACCAGTGTCTGTCTCCAGCAGGTCCTCTGGAATTTTTGCATCTTAGAAATAGCGCTTGTCTTTGATCAGAAACAACGCGTATATGCTCCTCAGTTGGTAGAAGTCTTGGTCCTGGAGCTACCTTATGTATCTGAAGATGTTTATCAGTTCCATGGCGCACATGATTCAAATAGAATAGAGTAGAGCTTAGATGCTATAAAGAAATCATCCAACAAAAAGGAACCATACACAGAATAATATGAGATACACTCCACAGATTCCAATAAGCATAAAGGGGTAAAAGGGTTTAGTTACAATGTAGTAGTAAATAAAAGTAAAGTGCTAAAAGAAGGGAAGATAGGTATCAACCCTTGATGTAGGAGAGCGATACACATAGCAATGAACCCCTAAGGTAAAGTTAACCTGGTACCAGGCAGGAGCCCTATCGGGATATGACTGTGTTGGGTTCTTGACCATGTCGGGTCGTGAACCGTGATGGGTAAAGGGCGTATCGAGAAAGGACTCCCTACCTGATATAGTCATATCAGGCTGCCGGCCCTGTTAGGCTGCAACCATGATGGGTAGGCCATATCGGGTTGGGTATCATGTTATGTCGTGTCGTGTTAGGACATGTGTTGGGTTAGCTTTTTCTTAGGTTCTTGGTTCCTCGTGTCAGGTATAGATGGGCGAGCAGTCTCGGGTTGAAGCCCAGCTAGAGACCCAACACGTTTGAAATAGCCTTGAAGGTCGTATCACGCTTCTATTGCTACCAGGTTGGGTTCTAAGTGAACTCCTCCCATCCACTCGGGTTGGGGTGTGCTCACCTAGTAACGTCTGACAGACTCTAGAACTCGACATACTAGCTCCTATGCTCTAAACGTTAGCACTCATAGGGTTCTGATCCATCCCATCATAGGCCTATAGTTGTTATTTATAGGCAGTACACTGGTGGGATGTGTGGCTCTCATTGGGACATGTGTCCTTCGTCTACTCCATTCGCGTGGCTTCTCAAAAGGGGTTGACACGTCTGTCACCTGGCAGGGCTGGCAGGCGGTCACACTCTGGGTTGTGAGTAAATCACATTATCATGTCCGGTTAAGACTCTGGCGGGATGTTGCATGAGGGGTGGCCGGGTCATGCAATCGACTCTGTCAGTTATCAAACCATGGTGGGCAAGGCACCCTATCGGGTAATAGCTTGAAGTCTGTTGATGCTCCCGTGTGACACACCCGCGTCAGGTTGCTGCCATATCGGGCAGTGACTGTGATGGGTAAAAAGGGTGTGTCGCTTTGCTGTTAGATGGGCTGGGACAGTTAACTCATTGTGGATGGGATGGGACATGCCCATTAGCATTCTTTTAGTGGAAAAATAAGAGAAACTCTATAAAAGATAGGAAATGTTATCAGGAGCATAGTAGGCATTATTTATATTTAACAAATAAGATAAAATAGAGAGGAAGTCATGTTTGGAGGCAGTTTTGATAGTTAAATATAAGCTCTACCAGCCATAAAATGGGTGTTATCAATATACTGCTAACATCTATATAATATCATTGTTCTGGTCTTTTAAAAATAACGTCATTGAGTAACATCATTCTTCAGACTTTTATTATGTAACATCATTATTTCATAAGTAAATAAAATAGAAAAAATGGAATTGCCTTTATTATTAATCAAATCATTCACAAGATATGTCGTTACAATCATCATATGATTGGATCTTTGGGCATACATACCAATAATATGATATGACATAAGGAATATGAATATTACATTGCAGTAATTATGAAATTCATCACATATTCAAAATCATGTTCTGGTCTAATGCTCCATGGTTTTAGTTGGATGGGATGCATCATCATCATGGCCAGGAGTTGATTTGCATATATCACTTCATGAAACCTTGACATCTTAGTGTATCTCCTGGAGATACATTTGTGTGTTGATGAAGGAGCTTGATCTAAGATGGTTTCTATCATAGTTTTTCTAAGGTGCCTACTTTTACAAGATGAGGAAGTAAGACCATGATGATGTCCATAGTATATTTCTTGTGTATGATGTTGAAATTTGTAAATCCCATATTCATTTATTTTGGAATGACTATGTCCTTTGGAGGTTTCTTGATGAGGAAAGTCACAATATCTTCAAGAATTTCATGTCAGACCAGGTGCTTGTGAACAAAGATTTCCAATTTATTTCTTGTTGTGATTTGTATGGTATTTTGCAATGAGAGGGTGGTTGTCCTATCATGGGATTCAAGTAGGAGTCTGGTGAAAGATCTAGTATGGGACCTCCTCTTTGGTTATTGCCAATTTTTGACAATCGGTTCTTGGTGAGCGTAAGATGGCTCATGCATCGTGCAATAGTTACTGAGGATTTTGTCATGCTTCATTTTGATAACGGAAGTTGTGGGTGTCAAGACCCGTTGTTAATGACTATGACATCTTTGCCATCTTTTTCTTTATTTCTACAACTGTCTAGGGTTGAATTTGATGGTCCCTTCATAAACATCATGATGGAATTATGCATACTTATTTTCTTTTTGTAACTCAATTGACATCCTAGAGAGAGTCCATGTAATCTTTGTCTTCTAGTAGTCTAAGTAATTTTGGGTTTGCCTTATTGTAGTTAGGAGCCAATATGAATACTAGTAGGTTAAGCATTTCCCCTTTTTTTCTATGGTCCCCTATAGAAAATTCCCGTCATTTTGTAATTAATAAGGATGGACATGAATTGGAAAACTTATTGTCATAGCTTGCACAACCCATGATATAATTCTAGGCCCACATGATTTAGTGTCTTCATGTAGAAATTGTGATTGTGTTGACTCAAAGCAAACAACTAGAATTGCTTGGGTATATAATTGGTTGTTCCTTCTAGACATGAATGCAAGTGTTAGGTCCATGTAGACATAATTTATGAGAGACACAATTTTTGGTAGGAGATACTTTGCAATAGAGATGACCATGTTGTCTTGTCTAAATTTGAGGCATGTGAGAAGAAACTATGTATTTTTTTCATTTGTAGTTGTCATGGAACAATCCCAAATGCCAATTTCAAATGACTAGAAATCATTGGAAAAAGAACTCAAATGTTTTTCCCTAAAAAGGAGCACATTCATGTAACATATGCATGAATAAAACAAAAATATCGATATTATATACCATAAGGTATAACAACAAGGTTATATGAATTAAAGAAACTAACTTAGTACCTAAACAATAAGATGATATTGCCATTTATGTATGAAACTATATGGATATATCACTATTATTACATTATTAGAGTCATCAACAATTATCATATGTGCATTGAAAAAGTAGAATCATAGAAAGAGTCATTGAGTACATGGTGTACCTAAAATCATAAGATCAGAAACAATCAATTGAAACACATTGTTATTCTATAAAAGCATATGAAAAATTTTAGGTTTATATGAATACATTTGCTTTGCATAACCTATATAAATTCAAGAAACAAAATAGAAAATGACAATCATCAAAGACATTCTTATTAAGACAAATCATAATTTATGAGAATTTTTTGTCATACTTTTTTTTCATACTATACGACACATGAGAAAGGCCTTTGATATGCTTCCTAAAGGACGGGGTCCATGAGGGTCATTCAAGGCAATTCCATGAATGAAAACTATTTCATGCAAGATACATCAAGGCACAAATGGGAAGAGCTAACCTTGTTTCAATTTGTGCCCTCATTTGAACAAAACAAGTAGGTACATCGAGCCTTGTGGCCTTACCATGAGAAAATAGGAAGATACAATGAGGGTTGTATAATGGACTTGTATGCTTCTATTTTCATATCTTTCAACCTATTATAATCAACACAAAACATAGTTTCCACAAGGAGCAAGTAGCTCAAAAAAGTACATATCGAAAAATATAGGGACTCTTACTCATACAATACAAGCATCAATATCATAATAATGTTCAACAAGAGGTAAAGCGTACGTTGATTAAGTGTAATACATATGTTATGTGAATGTAATCCATGCTAGGTACAGATGCTCGAGTTATCTCACATTTTCCTTTCTTGCCATGATGAGTGAGGATACATGTAATTCATAGCAAGTTGCACATAATACGACATTCCATGTATATATGTCATTTTTATGTGTTATAAGATGGATGAAGTTTGAACCTTGTTTTTTCATGTTGAAAAATATATTGATCTAGTACAATAGTAAATATTTGTAGATTACTAATCATGGTTTGGAAAAAAATATCTAAATAGTAAACAACATGAATTATAAGAACAAAGTAGAGTTCTAAGCAGTCTTACCCATGGACATTTTTATAATGGAAAGATCATATTTTTTAGTCAAAAATATATAGGTTGACTATGTTTGGAAAAAAGAAGCATTTACCATAAATTTGTGCAAGATCTTGTCATATTTAGCCTTTTGTGTGTGATAAAGAGTGGATCTACCAAGCATGAACTTCATGGGGTTGTTTTATATTTTCCTAGAAAGGTGATGGATGACTACCACATCGCCCTAGATGGATACGATTCCCACCCTTAGCTGATTTAAAATAGTAAATAAGAGGGTGTAGCCAACCTAGTTCACTATATGTGAACTTGGCTCAGCCCTCTCCTATTCCCAATGGTCCATGCGGCCAATGCATGCAAGGCTCATTCCCTTCCTCTTCCTTGCATCAGAGTGTTTGCTAGAGCAATATGGAAATAGGAGCCAAGGGTCAGAATGTCAATTGGACAAAAGGCCATTGGTGATCACCTTGTCAATGCAAACTCCAAGGGAATATCATCTCCTTTAGAGGGATGCTTGGGGGTCAAAACCCCAAAAGGGATAATGAAATGACATCAAAATCTTCAAGGAATAATAACAAGAAGAGAAAAAGGCGGGCACATGACAAGGAAATCAAAGAAAATAGAGGGAAAAAGAAAGGAAGAAGTTGAAAATGTTACTTGACATGTTAATTTGGAGCAATGAGGTGTGTAGAAGGGGTGTAGTGCTAGCTTCGACCACCATCTCCTCTCCTTGGAGCATATGAGGAAGATGATATCATGAAAGAGCTATCAGTCAATTTAGCACACTTTATCTCTCGAGAGTGAGTGTCTAAAGTGCTCTGGCTTATTAGGGTTTCCATCATATTTTTTCCTTTGTGGGAGAGGATCCACCCTCCTAGACCCTTTGTTCTTCTATAGATCACTTTGCTAAATTTATTGTAGAGGTTAATCTAGGGCATTTACTACCCACCATCCCCTCACAAATGGTGTTTGGCCATTCCACTTCCTCATAGAGTGCATTTTCAAGGCTTTGGGGCCACCTTTTTTTGGAGGTTTAGAGACATATCATCACACTCTTTCTAGGTATCACCAACATCTTTCTAGCATCAACAAGAGATATGATTTCTATTGGTTTGCAACTTGCTTCCAAATGGACCTCACCACCCCTCCGTAGGAAAGGGTAAGTCCAAACACTAGAAAGGGCAACAAATCATGATAGTTGAGGAAGAAGTGGATAAGAGACACAAAAAGGGCAACACCTCTACGTTTCCTCCTAGAAACAACTAAGAAAAATAGCTACACGTAAGTATTATTCCTCGCCATAGAGATCTCTAGTGAAATGAGGAGGCAACACAATGAGGAGGAGCCAAGTTACAATGAAACAAGGCTTCTCCAGATGGATCTACTATAGAGGAACCACCTCTTAGTCTAAAGGTAGCTGAGGTGAATCACCCAAGTGCTAGTTCAGACAATGCATGTCCCTCCACTAGCAAAACAAAGGCCCCCTAGACAGATCCAAAGTGGAAGCTTGGGTTTAGGAGACCAACAAGGGCATGGAGAATGGGAATGGACACAAAGGAGTGGGTTGAGGACACTTTCAAGAATGCAGAGCCAACAAACGTGCCCCCTGAGGTGCTATAGTACTGGGAGATAGAGAAACTAAATGAAAAATACTTTGCAGTCATTCCATGTGAAGTTGTGGAACAACTACAAAAATACTTGGACAAAATAATTATATTTGAAATCATTGGCTTCATCCTACATGAGTTGGTCATCACTAACTAAATTTGACATATATGGAGGCCCACGAGGCATTTTGAGATCAATAGGAAGGTGAATAGACTCTTCAATGCCACCATTTTACTAAAGGAGTAATTCAACCTCACAGCAACATGCTGACTGTGGATTTTGATGATAAATTGGTGCTTCTTACCAATCATTCACCACTATTTTCACTCAAGCATGATCTCCTTTCGACAACACCCTGTTAGATTACCTACCCCACTCCCACCAACAACTTGTCATTAAAGATCCTTAGCAAGGTGGTGAGCAATATGGGTAGGTTGACCCGACGTGTGCTAGAGAAGTCAAGTTCTCGATGGACAGTGCTATTCAAGACCACACTTTGGTTGACCTTCCTACTCATAGGGACCCTCTAACAGTTATGTGGGTTAACTTCTCTTGCACAAAGCCAGACTGAGTTCCAATGCTATATGAATACATCATGTTGTGGTGTATCCATTGTGTGGCCTTACGTCACAATCTTTCTTGGTGTCCATTTGTCCGAAATGTGACCACATCTAAGGTAGAAATCAAGCTATTTGACAGTGAGCAACAACAAAAGTTGATGCAAAAAAGAGGCAAAAGACATGGTGCTACTCATCCCAACAAACAACTATAGACCCTGATGCCACTATCTTATTAGAATCATCATCATGTGGGGGATGATAACCACAATTCGATACAAAAGCAACAAGAGAGAAACATCACTAAAAATATCTCGACAGAGGCTATGGGTCCTATGGGGGAGACAAGCGATGACATAACAAACCAACAACATGAGGGGTCCTAGATGAGACATCGTGAGTAACCCTAATCATAAACACATGATGGGGAAAACCCTAACATGTAATTTTCATATAATTCTCGGGCTTCAGATTGAGGGTTTGACAAGAATCTAATCCAAAGGTGATGTACAAGTCATTTGTAATGAACTGAAACGTTAATCATACCCTATTCCCTAACTAAGACGTTAGTAAGCTTGGTTCCTTGGAATTGTCCAAACAAGGATAAAGTTATTCCTTAATATATATTGTTAACGCACATAACATGCATAACTCAATGGTAACCCATAACATGTTTAGGCTTGAAAATAAATGTAACATATTAGGTGGCATAATTTCTATAATCAACATTATATATTTAATTATATGAAAACATGTAAGCAAATTCAATAAATATGTAACATATGTTTACTTTTCTAACCAATGTTCACATAATCACTAATATATGTTTAATAGGAGGTCTAGTGTTCTTTGGAATAACAATTAGTGTTTCCATGTCCATAAATATGAATGATGTACCATTATCTAAATAAATACTGAAGAAAAGGACTTAATAGTTTTAAATAAGAAAAATATGGGAATTCATTCATCATAATATTAGGAAACTCTTTTGGTTACGATGTGAAGATAACGAGACTCTAACTAATAAACAATGATCATATTGACGTAATGTTGTAATAATATAATGGTAATTAGCCAAAAAACCATATTTTTTAGAACTCACAAAAGGAAACATTAAAACCCTAGTCTAATGTGAAAATCATTGTAAAAGAGTGAAATCATCCCTTCACAAAAAAATTGAAGAATATAACCTCTAGTCCAAACACATCAAAAGATATGATGGAGTGGGTGTAAAATTTTAAAATCTTATTAACCATATTTGAAAAAACTAAAGTATAGCAGCAGAATAAAAAGTTGATTATATTCAATTTATCACAAGGTTACTACAGAACATCATAATCTCCCACAAAAGGTTTACATGTATGATACAACATATGGATATGAGTAGAGGAAAATTTAAACCATAAGAAGTTTGTCTCCAAGCTTTGACTCCTTAAAATATTCCATATCTTCTCATCATACAATTCTTTCACCTAGGGTTGAAAGCATACCCCATCAAGAAGAGAAAAAATACAAGATATAAAGAAAGGCTAGTATGTGCATACAAAAAAGAAATTGAGCAATATATGAAATAAATGACATCAAATATAAAAGGCTTCCCATAGAAAAGTAAAGAGTACCTAATAGGGCATAAAAGAATATGATCATTATAAAAGAGATACTTGCCATTAAAACAATAAAATTGTGACATACTAGCACATAAAAAGTATTAGGGAACACACCCCATAATCATCAGCCTACACACATGTGAGATAAACATAACACTAGAACAATATAAAAAAGGCGGACAAGCCTCACAAACGTGACACCTGATAGAGAATGATATACTACCAAACTCCCAATATATATACAAGGTGGGCTACCCCTCACAAACTTGAAACCCAGATATGGGGCACCACAACCTTCATTCCAATAATAGTAGGGGCATACTGCCCAAAAACTAATGCAATTACACAATTGTAGTGCTATTGAGTCACGTAGTGTCTTTAATGTAGAGGTAAGTGGAAAGTTTAGTCAGATTCACAATATTGCCATCATACTAATGGACAACATAAACATCCACCATACAAGTGGGCAAAAAATATCACATATTATCAAATAGTATTCCAATGTGAATAATGTACAAGAAAGAGACCAAGAGAATGTTCAAATATGATCACAAGATCAGTACCAAATAAAATAGTTCACATGAACCACAACTTTTAAAAGAAATAATATTTTGTAGGCTATTGTCTGTAGGACCAAGAGATAAAGATAGGTTACTGCTCAATGTAGAAGAATGGTAGATGCAAACACACATTAAGAGAGAGGAGTTAGAAATTTCTTAATATAGAAATAAGGTGGGATGCAATCATACCTTACTTCAGTATCCATACAAGTCCATGTTAGATCTAGATCCATGCCTAGGTCTCCAAAGAACCTATTATACATACATGTAGAGTTAAACTTAATTTCACATACCTTATCCAAAAAAATAAACTTAATTTCACATTAATTACTCAAACCCTAAAATCACCTTTTCCTTACATGTGATTTAGGTTATCAAAACCACTTCATGTTTTTTATTATCTTTTTCTGAGTTCAAAAGATATTTTATTATATTTTTCTAACATTTCAATATTTAGTTATGAATTTTGCAAGTTATTATATAATTCGGAAAGTCCATTAAAATAACCTATTTATAACATTACATTTTGACCAAAAAATTAGTACCATTCATATTTTTCTGATTCCAAAACATATTTTATTGTATTTTTCTGAGCTATAAATAACTAGATATGAATTTTTTAAAATAAATCAATCAGGAAATTACACATTAGTATCAAACCCGTGAGAAAATGCGAGAGAGAGAGGGTGAGAGTGCGCATGCTGAGTTGGCCCAATAAGCATTGGCCAACTCAGTGGGCCCCACAACAACCTCAACAACCCACCTCAGCACATAAACAAAAAAATGAGGTGAGAAGACCAATTTACCTTTGGTCAGCATTACAGAATAAATTAGAGAAATGGTCAAACTCAGAAGATTGACCAAGGCATTGTTCTTTGTTAAACATCATTTAAATGAAGAAACTAGGACTCAATCCCCGATCAAACACCAAAATCAGAGAAGAAGCTTGAGAAACTGATCATGCCTCTGAGCTAGTGGAAAGGAACCGAACACAACGACCCCATGCAGAAGAAGTAAGGTGGTCTAAGCCACCAAGACTACCTTCCGCGATGGTCAGAAAGATTACCTACAACAACCCAAGTAATTAGAGAAAGCTAATTACAAAGGAGACTCTGAAAGATTTCTTGAGGTCAGGGCAAAGACAAAAATTGAGCAAATCATAGGAGGGTCTGACAGAGAAATATGAACAACATGTAGGTGCAAACACAATAGAAAAAGAGGGAAAATCAAGTTACCTCAAAATATACCAAATTGGGACCTTTTAAAGCTCCCCAACACCACTCAAAAGAGATGCCATCATCTAGAGGCCACTTGTCACAAGCATGTTGGCAAAATCAAGGTTAAAGGTATTGAAAAGCTGAGTAGGGTGGCCATAACCACAATCATAATTGGGCAAAAAGGTGCCGCAAAATGATGTATGGATTTCTGGTGGTTCTTTTTATAGCTTTAGTTTTATAGGGATTGGCCAGGGGAAGACGAGGACACTCATGGAGATGGAAATAGAGGATGTTTGTGAAGGCTCCAAGGGTTCAGGAGATATAGAGAATTGTAGCCCCATAAAGTTGGGACAGAGGAGTTTTGGAGGGAAAGAGGAGACTAGTGGAGGGGTTTTCTCGGGCAAAGTCATAGAAGGAAGAGAGATATAGGGAGGAGAAGAATTTGCAGCCTATAGTCCTCCTCCTACTGGAAGTCGGGGGAAGGGGAGAACCTCTAAGCTGTCCATCAGATCCAAGGATCCCAAGATAAAATGATAGTCATTCGATCGACTTTGAAAAGGGAATTCAGCTATTAAATGGCATGGCAAGGAAGCCATAGACGAACTGAAAATATGAAGCATGATATTTATATCGGGGAAATATATCAAAGTCTAAGTTGCATTGGGAATTAATATTAGGTATTTTTCTTATCTAGTTAAATTGAGATAACAATCATTATCAATTTAAGGTGAAACTCTACATCTAGACCAATTAAGGCATGTAGAATCTGATTTTGACACTAGATTTCATATTTGGAGACTTTTGATGCATTAATTAAGAAAGTCTTGTATTCTCTTTCCTCATGCATTATTATCACTACATTATCCAAATTTTTTGACAATTCATCGACAAGTAATCTTTAATGTGTTGAATATGAATTTTCCTATATTTCCTTCTTTTAAAATTATTTATCATATTATTTAACATTAATAAATTTGACATATTTTCTCTCTCCTAAACATTATCTAATTATTTTCCATCCAAATTAGCTGAAAATTGACATATAAGTTATTTTTAACATGAATATTTTGAATTTTAAATTTATTTCCACTTTTGAGATTTCCTATTATGAGATATGTCATAATTGATATTTATGGCCTATTAGTATCTTTTTTTTTGAAAGAGGGACGGGAAGCCCTATGATTGGGGCTCCCCATAACTACTATTAATTGATCAAATCAAGGTTTACAAGAGACTGCAAATTCAAAGGGAAATGTTGCAAAAAAAGAAAACCTAGCTACATGACCCCGACGAGCCAAGTTGGCCACCTCGTGGGCAACCCTATTACATCTATGAGTAACATAAAGAAGGCTACAAAAAGAAAACTGAAATTTCAACTCCTTGACATCTTCATCAATAGCTCATAAGTAATCCCTTCGCGTCTTCTTGCTTGTGCATGCATGGACGGCCTCCAGTGAATCCGTTTCTACTTCAATGTCATCGTGTCCTTCCTCCTTTACCCACTGCAACACTGGTCTTACCGCTAACATTTCCGAGATGGCGACATCCGTCCCTGAGTTTACCTTCTCCCTCGCAACCCCCACCAACCTGCCCGCATCATCCCTTGCAGCCAAACCAGTTCCCGCCCCCCCATCTTCCCCCATAGACCCATCTACGTTTATCTTCAATCTACCCTACGTTGGTCTCATCTAGCCGCAACGCCCACTAGCTGCTCTCACATCAACACCTCCCCCATCACCCCCTATTGGGAGCTAGCATCTCGCCCATCACACAACAGAGCACCATTGCCCTCGTCACTCCCACTCCCCACCCCATCTCCGCCACCTCTTCCATCCTATTCCGCGTGCCCCGACTCCTATCCTAGTTGTGCATCAACTGCCCCTTCACACTACTACTGCATGGTTGCTCCATGCTCTTCCTCTCCCTCCATCTTGTTGTGATGATGTCCTCCCATTCGTAGTATCGACAAGGCACCCCTCAACATGTAGCCACTCTTGACGTCACTGTTTTGGAACGTCCTTATGCATCTAGTCCTCCACGTTGTCCACATGCCAGCAACTAAGTATTCCATTTCTTGCATGGAGCTCCTTTCTAGCGCAGCCCCCACCGATGAGGTGTTGTCCTCGTCCCTAGCATTGTCCACCCAGGCTTGCACTCCTCGCAGTGTCTGCTCCCATACTTCCACAACATTGGGGTAGCGAAAGAGCATGTAAGATATTGTCTCCTTCTCAGATCCACAGAACATGCATGTACCATCCTCCAAGCAATGCCTATCATAGATGCACCCCCTTGTTGCTAAGCATCACGTACATGCCCTCCACAGAAATGGGTTGTTTTTGGACTCCATCCCGCATGCCATATTCTTTTCCATAGATCATTACCATGTCACTGCAAAAAATTCCTCGAGTCCTCTTTTCCAAGTATACCCAGCCAGTAGGCTGAACGTACTGAAAACTCTCCGTCCTTTGAAGGCCACCACATTAAAATGTTCTGAGGTCTCTGCAAGCTGAGTTGGGTAGCGTATATTATTTCAACATAGTGGTCCGGGAAGCATTCTATGACTCTGTCCACCTCCCATTGAGTGCCATATTCTGTCATCAGTTCTCTTACTGTACAATATTCTGGACCATCCTCCCTTTTGAAACGTGTAAATGTTTCATTCTCCCTCGACAACCAATTATCCTCCCAAATATCCACTGCAGTTCCGTCACCCACTCTCCATTGTGTCCCTTCCTTTAGTAGTGCCTTTGCTCCCCATAGACTCCTCCAAGAATAACTGGGATTGTATCCCCGCCTCGCTTCCCATATGGATGTCTTTGGAAAGTATCTAGCTTTGAGCACTCTAGTCACGAGGGAATCCAGGTTGTTTGCTATTCGTGGCCTATTAGTATCTTATTTCACATTACCTCAATTATTCATCCAATTTTGTTCCATTTTTTCATATTATCACTTAGTGGAGTTAGGTAAGGTTATTTTGCATGAATCCTTATGTATTATATTATTTATCTCTTATGAAACATCTTATGTATCCATTATCAAACTAAGACTAGGGAGCAAACATTAGGTTACATTAAGTCAATTTATACATGCATTAGCTCATTAGGGTTATACTAAACATCTTTTAGGTCTAACCTCAACCTTGTTTGGCTAAGTCAAAATGTTAAAGTTCTAGGTAGGGTCCATGGCTAGTATGTTACAACACTCCACCCCTTAAAAGGATTTCATCTTCGAAATCTATCGATCCAAACATCAACAACCAACTATTCTCCACCCCTTAAAAGGTTTAACCTATCAAGTCAAGCTAACAATATTTAGGGTTACCCCCATATCTTTTAGTTGTGAATGTTTTAGAGATGTATCTATCTAACATGTCATTACAACTTAGGATTGTGATATACATCCTTGTGTATCTAACCTAAAAACCCTACATACACAACCAAAAAGTCATCGGGTACCAAGGGTAAGTCCACTATACCTTAATATTACTTCACATATTCCTAATTACTTCTTCATATACAAAACTAGGGTTAGATTCTATTCCAAGTGTGTTTATGGTTTATCTACTAAATATTTTCATATAATTTATTATTAATTAGTTCAAGAAAACATCGAAAACTCAGGAAATTTATGTACATATAGTAGTATAATGAAAATAATTTCTTTCTTAGATGAAGAAATATTTTTAACATAATACAAAATATGGATCCAAAATCAATTATGAAAACCAAGTCACAATTTTTCCATATTAAAATCTGATTATCCTACCAGTACCTCATCGTCAACCTGAATCCATCCTCAAGCCAAAACCTTATTGCATCCAAAGATACATGTCATCATAAACCTATATGATAGGGTAAGATCACCTAAAACCTCATTACATTATTAGAGATTACCAAACATGGTTCTAATGGATACCTCATATCAACCTTTCATTATCTCCTGAATCATCATAAGTCAAACAAAGGGTGAACATCTCACCTAGAGGGAACTATATAATGCAAGGGTTATAATTAGGGAGACAAAATGAAAATAGTCAGAATTCGACTATCGTGGGCTCTGATACCATGCTATAAAAGAGATAAATCATCCCTTTACTAAAAATTTGAAGAATAGAACGTCTAGTCTAAACATAACAAAAGATATGATGGAGTGGGTGTAAAATTTTAAATCTTATTAATGGTATTCAAAGCAACCAAAGTATAGCAGTGGAATAAATGTTTTGACTATATTCAATTTATTACAAGGTTACAAAAGAACATTGTAATCTCCCACAAAGGGTTTACATGTAGGATACAACATATGGATCTGAATAGAGAGAAATCTAAACCATAACAAGTTTGTCTTCAAGCTTTAACTTATTAAGCTATTCCATATCTTCTTATCATCCAAGTCTTTCACCTAGGGTTGGAAGAATACCCCCACAAATAGAGAAACAATAGATGACAACAACAAAAGATGGTATGTGCATAATACAAAGAAATTGAGAAATATAGGGAATAAAGGACATCAAATATAAAAGGCTTATCATAGAAAAGTAAAGGACTACCCAACCGGGCATAAAAGAATGTGATCATATAAAAGAGATACCTATAATTAAAATAATAAAAGTGTGCCATACTGGTACATAAAAAGTATTAGGGCACACACCCTATAATCATCAACCTGCATGGATGTGAGATGAAAATAACACTAGAACAATATCAAGATAGAGGTGGCCAAGCCTCACAAACTTGAAACCTGATAGTGAATGACGTACTTTCAAACTCCCTATATATATATATATATATATATATATATATATATATATATATATATATATATATATATATATATATATATATATATATACAAATACTAAAGGATCGAGCTATTAAATTTTTCACTTCGAAACATCTCCAAGGAAAAACACTCTGATCTCCTATCATAAAAATTCCTAATTCTCCCTTTGGGCCATCCTGGACTTGAAGCAGAGACCTCACCCTACATTGATCCCATTCATTCCTACTGCACCTCTTTCGCCTTTAGTCTTGCTTGCGTTTGTGTGGGTAATAGCAATGACATTCCCCAATATCATGCTAAGAATAGCTAGGATTTCCACCGGCTTGCGCAGGCACTTCCCTCTAAGGTGAAACGCTCCCCTACCGATGCTTTTTCACATCCCATAGCTTCGACATATCACTTAGCCCCGTTCATCTTTGGTGCTCTCTCTCTCTTTATATATATATATATGATATATATATATATGTATATATATAGATATATATATATATGTATATGTATATATATGTATATATATAGATATATATATGTATATGTATATATATATGTATATATATAGATATATATATATGTATATGTATATATATGTATATATATAGATATATATATATATATATATGTATATGTATATATATATGTATATATATATGTGTATATATATATGTATATATATATATATATGTATATGTATATATATATGTATATGTATATATATGTTTATATATATATATATATATATATATATATAGATATATAATTTACTGCCATTCTATCTTTTCCTCTTTTTATTTCTGCATGGTTTCTTACCATGAATGCTGGACTAGAATGAGGGCGTTTTGATTTCTGTATTAATTGTGATGTCTCTAATTCTTGTAATTGGGTACGGAATTCTTCAATATCAACATGATTATATCTCATGGGTTTTACTCTGATTATTTTATTTTCATCAATTAGTTCGATTATAGACCATTCTTGACTGATATTCCAAAGGGCTAATGGATTATCACTATACTTCTTTTCAAATATCTGATACCATTCTGGTAGTCAGGTTACCATGCCAACAACAATCCCTAGCGGACAAGATGAGATACCAGAACAATCAAGAACTAGATACCAGTCAAATCCTAGTTTTAGGAGAAAACCTACTGACAGAAATAGATATGAGGGAACAAACTGGGCATCAGATAGAAGACCAAGTAATATTGCTATAGAAACCCCAGTTGATTATATGAATCAAGAATATATTAGTGCTAACGAAATTTATTTAAATGTAAATTGTGTAAGAAATATAGACGAAGCCATTACAAGATGGGAAAAATCCACATATTTATCAATAACATCACAAAGCTATGATGTAGAAACAACATCAAGATTTTGTCATTTAACCTTCCAAGGAATCGTAGCAGATTGGTGGAAAGGATTAATTGACAACGATAAAGAAGCAGTAAAAGGAGCAGCCACTACATTAGCCCAAGTAGTAAATAATTATGAGAATGAATTAAGAAGAGAATTTTTAGGTGAAACGTAAATAAAGACACAGAAAAAGAAAAAGAAAAACAACGATTTATCTTTTTATTATATAACTTAAAACTCTGTGATATGTGCCGAATTGATGAATATATATGTAAATTTCAGGAATATTTTTATAAAATATATGATAGAACAGATAAAGAAAATGTTACCAGTAAGAGTTTATTAAACTTATTTTATACCAAGGTACCTGACCCATGGGGATTTAAAGCGATGCAATTGTATCCTCAATATATCGGACAAAGAGAAGATACATTAGGATCCTAGTTTCTTACACTATGAATTTAATTATGCGAAAATTTTTTGATTATAAAGGAGATATTTATCTTCAAATTTTTCAGAGTGATGAGTATTACTAAGAGCATAGCTTATTATATACGTTATCGAGTAAGGAATGGATCCTTTTTTCAGGAATTCTGTTCTTTGAAAATCCTGTATAAAACTTATGGTTCTGTTTATATTATTATCTCTAATATTTACACTTATCTTTGGATATTATTGTAGTCATATTCCATTCTTGTCCATTGAAGTATTTTCCATATAATTTATAGTTTCTAGCATTTCTATTGTCTGCTAAAATTCTTAAACTTGTCGTTCTTGGGAAATTCCTTAATATTGGTCGTAATCTTCCATTATATCTATCCATACTTGCTCTAGCTTCTTCTATTCTATCTCCATTTGTTAATTGTAATTGATTTCCCTCCTATCGTAATCTCCTTGGGATTTTATTATCTGTTACTAGGGGTTTTTCTTAAACATCTATGTTTATGTTTTCTGGTATTTCTATTTCTGATATAATATCTGGCTTAGTAATTTTACCTATATCTTTAAATATATTAGGAACCCACGAATTTAACGAGTTAGAAGATAATAACATATACGAAGCTTTAGATCTGAAATTTGAAGTTAATATTGAATAATATGTATAAGAAATTAGAAGTACATGTTCATGAAAACCATTCAAAGAACTTTCAGAAGATCCAAGAAATGATAGTAGAATTACAAAGAACAATGGAATATTTGTATGAAAAACAAAATAACAAATGTTTATCAAAAATAAACCTATTCCAAACAAGTGGAAATGAAATAAGTCTATGTCCTCTTCAGATAGAAGAAACAGACGATTATAAAATCAAACAATTAGAAAATAGATACTTAGAAGCTGAAGCAGAAGAATTAGACAGTCTAAGTCAAGAAATAGTAAGATTAACGGAAAACGTTAGAACAATAAACATGAAACCACTACAGGAAGAAAGTTCTGGAAGTCAAGTTACCATGCCAACAAAAATCCCTAGCGGACAAGATGAGATACCAGAACAATCAAGAACTAGATACCAGTCAAATCCTAGTTTTAGGAGAAAACCTACTGATAGAAATAGATACGAGGGAATAAACTGGGCATCAGATAGAAGACCAAGTAATATTGCTATAGAAACCCCAGTTGATTATATGAATCAAGAATATATTAGTGCTAATGGAATTTATTTAAATTTAAATTGTGTAAGAAATATAGACGAAGCCATAACAAGATGGGCAAAAGCCACATATTTATCAATAACATCACAAAGCTATGATGTAGAAACAACATCAAGATTTTGTCATTTAACCTTCCAAGGAATCGTAGCAGATTGGTGGAAAGGATTAACTGACAATGATAAAGAAGTAGTAAAAGGAGCGACCACTACATTAGCCCAAGTAGTAAATAATTATGAGAATGAATTAAGAAAATAATTTTTAGGTGAAACGTGGAATGTAAATAAAGACACAGAAAAAGAAAAAGAAAAAAATTATTTATCTTTTTATTATATAACTTAAAACTCTGTGATATGTGCCGAATTGATAATTATATATGTAAATTTCAGGAATATTTTTATAAAATTTATGATAGAACTGATAAAGAAAATGTTACCAGTAAGAGTTTATTAAACTTATTTTATACCAAGGTACCCGACCCATGGGGATTTAAAGCGATGCAATTATATCCTCAATATATCAGACAAAGAGCAGATACATTAGGAGGACGAATAGAATTTCTAAGAATGAAATTAGAAGAATGGTGTGCAGAAGCCACACTAAGTAGAAAAACAAATAAAGTAGTAAAACAAGGACTTTGTTGTTCCCAATTAACTCATCCAATAACCATAGGATGTGAACCTATGAGGTACAATAGAAAAAACAAATATAAATTCAAGAAAAGAAAAAGGTTTGGATTTAAACCTAAACCGAAACAAAAATATTATAGAAGAAAGAAAAATTATAATAAAAAGAAACCAAAAGAATGTAAATGCTTTATATGTCAGGAAATAGGACATTATGCTAATGAATGTCCAAAAAGAGGATCTAAGAAGATTAATCAAAAGAAATTCGAGGAAATTATAGAAGAAGAACTTTCTGAGATCGAAAATATTCAAGAATTTGTCCAAATAACTGATGATGAACAATCCGATGGATCAATCTATTATTTCTCAGACACAGAATCAGACTGAAGAAGAAATAATAGAAGAATATAAGGAAGAAGCAAGAAACTTCTTACAAGAAGTATTAATAGATAGAAAATTATTTAATAGAATAAGAAACACTGAATTAAGATTAGAAAACTCTGATTGATTTAGAACATCTCTCTTTGAAAAGATTACTCAAAGATAACATATTTTCTATTATGGAATAACTAATAGAGAAATGCCTATGAAAATAGAATATACTAGAAATAGAATAAATATATCTTTACTACGAAAGGAAGACTTAATGAGAAAAATGGAAAAAATAAAAGATAGATCTAAAATAGGATGGATTCACATAGGATCTATTCAAATGATAATTAAAGCAACTTTTAGAGAAGGAATAGATTCACCTATAAATATTGTATTAATGGATAATAGGATTAATGATAGAAGAGATGCTACGTTAGGAATATTACAGGGAAACCTTAGTCATCAGAAACTAATCTTTAATATTTATCCAAAGATAAGTGTAAATATTAGAGATAATAATATAAACAGAACCTTAAGTTTAATACAATATTTTCAAAGAACAGAATTCATGAAAAAAGGATCCATTCCTTACTCGATAACGTATATAATAAGCTATGCTCTTAGTAATACACATTACTCTGAAAATTTTGAAGATAAAGATATTATAATGCTTCCTAATATATTTAAAGATATAGGAAAAATTACTATGCCAAATATAATATAAGAAAAATAGAAATACCAGAAAACATAAACATAGATGTTTCAGAAAAACCCCTAGTAACAGATAATAAAATCCCAAGGAGATTATGATATGAGGGAAATCAATTACAATTAACAAATGGAGATATAATAGAATAAGCTAGAGCAAGTATGGATAGATATAATGGAAGATTACGACCAATATTAAGAAATTTGCCAAGAATGACAAGTTTAAGAATTTTAGCAGACAATAGAAATGCTAGAAACTATAAATTATATGGAAAATACTTCAATGGAAAAGAATGGAATATGACTACAATATTAATAGATTCAGGAGCAGGAGCTTCATTTATCCAACAAGGAATGATATCTTATATAGAAAAAATACTTATAGGATCACCTTATGCATATACGAATTTTGATGGACAAGAATATGAAATTACACAACAAGCCATAGTTCCAATTGAAATACAAGATATAAAAATTGACATAACACTCTATGTACAATCAGATAGTCATAATGACGACATAGAAATTATATTAGGAATGAGTGCACTACAACAAATAGAACCATTTTCACTACAAAGTGAAGGACTATATTTTACACATAATAACCAAGAGTATTTTTGGAAGAACGAAAATGACTAGTATATATAGTGTATATATAGTAGCAGGAATTGTATACGAAGAATATAAAATAGAATACTTTCATGCATTCCTAGATACATGTGTAGGAACTTGCATTGCCCGAAGACAATGCTTTCCTGAAAAATATATTACAACATTACCTACATTGTATGGAAACGATTTTATAGGGAAAAGACATGAATTAACTCATAGAGTTAGAAAACCTAAAATTATTTTAGGAAATTATATAATTACATGTCCACCATTCTATACTCCTGAATATGTGCAACAAGATATATTACTAGGAAATAGCTTCACACAAAAATTCAAATTATATATACAACACCAATATTATATTCAATTATTGACACCCTGTGATCATTGGATTACAATAAAAAGAGTACAAAAAGCATATAAAAGAAACAAATTTAATTTTCGCAGCAAACGTGGTGATTATATTACAAATAAAAAACAACCAATAACAGGGAGAATCATTGCACAACTCAATATATAAGATATTGAGGCATTATTTGAAAAGAACTATAGTGATAATCCATTATCCCTTTGGAATATCAGTCAAGAATGGGCTACAATCGAACTAATTGATGAAAATAAAATAATCATAGTAAAACCCATGAGATATAATCATGTTGATATTGAAGAATTCCGTACCCAATTACAAGAATTAGAGACATCACAATTAATACAGAAATCAAAAAGTCCTCATTCTAGTCCAGCATTCATGGTAAGAAACCATGTAGAAATAAAAAGAGGAAAAGCTAGAATGGTAGTAAATTATAAGGAACTAAATCAATATACCAAATTTGATGGATATTTTCTTCCACATAAAGAAACTTTAATAAATATGACAAGAGGAAAAAATATTTATTCAAAATTTGACTGTAAATCAGGATTTTACCAAATACGATTAGATGAAAAAAGTATACCATTAACAACATTTAGTACTCCATAAGGACATTATGAATGGACGGTAATGCCTTTTGGATTAAAAAATGCTCCGCAGATATATCAAAGAAGAATGGACAAAGTATTTGAACCATATAATTCTTTTTGTCTAGTATATGTTGATGACATTTTAATAGCCAATAAAAATGAGGAAGAACATTATAAACATTTACAAATATTTTCCCTTCTTTGCCAAAAAGTAGGGATATACATCCAGAAAGAAGACGATAACACTCTGAGTATCATAAATAGCAAGATAATCTGTATACCTGTGTTGCCCACCTCGCTTCCTCTTATCTTCAAAACCAGTCGATCTTCTCTTAACGATTTCTAAGAGAATTACTCCTTAGACTTCGACATTCCGGATCTCAGACTCCTCATCATCCTATAGCCTTCATGTCCCCGTGTCCTTATGCACTCTTTTGCTTGGTCGGACTTCTAGACGATGGCCTCCGGGATGGAGTAAGGGAGAGATAACTCTCGACCAATGAAGATAGAAAGAACTGGGGGTGTAACGGGTTACACACTATCTTTCTTACTCTCTGATAGTACAAGGATTATGATCTTCAAGCTGGAGCTTGCTTCCTACATTTATGGAATTAACACGCAAGAATCATCTCAAGAACTTGAAATGGAATCTGGAATAGAATTAGGGAATCGAGACTCTGCTCTTTTATTGCAAGACTTAATGTACATACATAGCTACCCTTGGGACTCTCTCCCACTACAAGTGTCCCTCCCTACTAGTCTTCGAGAGCTTATATAGACTCCCCCTTCGTTACTTTGATGCTTTTTTCTTTTTTCTTTACATGGTTGCCACACACCTGTCTGGTGGCAAGCGTTCTTCTTTTTGAAATCTTTCTCCAATGAACATCTGTCCAGTGGAGAGCTCTTTGTCGTCTTTTATTCTTGTTAGTGTCTTCTTATGTCATTGATGATGTGTTCTCTTCTAGAATGCTTTTATCGGCTCGTGCTGCTGTGGCTATCTCTTTCCATTTTATCTTGACATGAGGGACATATTTTTCCTTCATGTCTTCTGAGTTGGCAAAATATCTGCTGACATCTGTTGCTTGATCTGATTTGTTTGGTTACTATTCTTTTTAGAAACCTCTCTAAATTGATTTTTGTGGATGTATGAGCTCTTCTTGTATTGGATAGAATAATTATGTTATCTGAAGCTTTATGAAGCCAACTTCGGTTTTTATTAATTAATGTTTCCATTAATTGGCAAAGGACTTTTAATCCTAATGCCCTTCTTGTTTCAAAAAATTCCTTGTTAACCTTGTTCTCTTCAAATTCTTTTCTGTAATTTGCGTCAATTTCTTTGACATATTCTGGGCAAGATACCCCAATTTGAATGCAGTGTATTGGACTGAATTTCTTTAGTTTTTCCCAGTTCTCCGATGCTGAGAAAATCTTGATATAAATGTCACTAGTAGGTTTTACTAGTGCACTATTGTTTTTAAATTCTCTAACTGCTCTGGCAATATCTTGGGGCAGTCCTTGTATTTCCCCAAGGTCTTGGCTTAAATATATTAAATTTGTTGCTCCGGTTCTGAAACAGTCTCTGATGATTCTTGAATCAGCTCCTTTGTCAAAGTTAATCCTGGGATATATTCCTGTATGATCTGGAACACATGTTTCTATTATTTTGAGATTGTAAACAATCTCTAATAAAGTTCTATATTCATTTTCATTTTTTTGTTAAGAACTTCGTGAGGTTCAATTGCAGGTCATAATCCTGCTCATTCTGAGATACCCTGAATTTAAATATTCTTTCAGGCATCAATTTGATATTATCCGCTATATTGCGGGGTTCTTTCTCCGAAGAGGTTGCATTTTCCGCGGTTAAGCGGGAACTATTTTCTGAAGAAATAGCAGTTTGAAAACTGCTTCTTGCCACTTGTCTACTTTCTTTCTCTGAGGAGATAGTATTCTCAGATGTAAAGCTGGTCTTAGCAGTTTTAAAGTTGCTTTCTTTTGCCATCAGGCTTGTATTTTCAGTATTTTTTCTGACAGAATCAGAAATCTGGAGGGATATGTCTATCATCCTTTTACCTATCATTTTACCCGTCCTTGTTGTTTCTGATCCTTTTTGTTGAATCTCCCTTCTGAAGTAGTTTAAATATGCAATTATTCCTGCAATGTCTTGTTTACTTTCTTCTATGTTATCAATAATTTTATCTTGCTTTTGGATCATCTCTACTAATTTTATGTAATTTTCTTGTAACAAATTACAATTTCGTTGCAGTCGAGCTTCCAATTCTGCAAGTTTTTTGTCAACCTTCTCCATTGTATTCTCTTGATAAAAAATCTGCAAGAACGTTAGTTTCTCCTTTAATAATTTCTATATAAAAAAATATATTCTGCAAAGAATGTTTGCCATCTACTTAGTCTTTTATATTCTGGCGAGGATGGTAAATTATTTTTAATAAAAGCTTTTACCTGGGTATTATCAACTCTTACTAGGAATTTTTTAGGTAATAAAAAATAGGAAAATTTTTTTATTCCCTTTTTTAATGCTAATAATTCCTTTTCGTTTGAATGATATCTTTTTTTTGTATTTGTAAATGTTCCAGATGTATATCTACATATTTTTTCCTTTTGTTCGTCTTTCTTTTTTAAGACTGCTCCCCAAAATTCTTCTGAGGCGTCGGTTTCTATTATTAAGGCGTCGTTTTCTAAAGGAAGATCTAATCTTGGTAGATTTTTACATTTTTCTTTTATAAATCAAACATGATTTATGAGTTCCTCTGTCATAAGAAAAATAGTATTTTTCTTTAATAGTTTTTGTAAGGGATTCCTTAGTTTTGCCAAATTTTCTATGAATTGTTCAGCGTAATTTAATCATCCTAAAAATCTTTGTAATTGTTTTTTATCTTCTATTTTATCTGAAAACATAACATTTTTTTCTACAATATGTTCTTGTAGTTCTATTCCATTTGAGTTCAACTTTAGTCCTAAGAATTCTATTCTGGATTTACAAATTTCTATTTTATTTTTAGATAATACTATCACTGCTTTTTGGCAAAGAAGGGAAAATATTTGTAAATGTTTATAATGTTCTTCCTCATTTTTATTGGCTATTAAAATGTCATCAACATATACTAGACAAAAAGAATTATATGGTTCAAATACTTTGTCCATTCTTCTTTGATATATCTGTGGAGCATTTTTTAATCCAAAAGGCATTACCGTCCATTCATAATGTCCTTGTGGAGTACTAAATGTTGTTAATGGTATTCTTTTTTCATCTAATCGTATTTGGTAAAATCTCGATTTATAGTCAAATTTTGAATAAATATTTTTTCCTCTTGTCATATTTATTAAAGTTTCTTTCTTTATGTGGAAGAAAATATCCATCAAATTTGGTATATTGATTTAGTTCCTTATAATTTACTACCATTCTAGCTTTTCCTCTTTTTATTTCTGCATGGTTTCTTACCATGAATGCTGGACTAGAATGAGGACTTTTTTATTTCTGTATTAATTGTGATGTCTCTAATTCTTGTAATTGGGTACGGAATTCTTCAATATCAACATGATTATATCTCATGGGTTTTACTCTGATTATTTTATTTTCATCAATTAGTTCGATTGTAGCCCATTCTTGACTGATATTCCAAAGGGTTAATGGATTATCACTATAGTTCTTTTCAAATAATGCCTCAATATCTTGTATATTGAGTTTTGCAATGATTCTCCCTGTTATTGGTTGTTTTTTATTTGTAATATAATCACCATGTTTGCTGCGAAAATTAAATTTGTTTCTTTTATATGCTTTTTGTACTCTTTTTACTGTAATCCAATGATCACAGGGTGTCAATAGTTGAATATAATATTGGTGTTGTATATATAATTTGAATTTTTGTGTGAAGCTATTTCCTAGTAATATATCTTGTTGCGCATATTCAGGAGTATAGAATGGTGGACATGTAATTATATAATTTCCTAAAATAATTTTAGGTTTTCTAACTCCATGAGTTAATTCATGTCTTTTCCCTGTAAAATCGTTTCCATACAATGTAGGTAATGTTGTAATATATTTTTCAGGAAAGCATTGTCTTCGGGCAATGCAAGTTCCTGCACCTGTATTTAGGAATGCATGAAGTATTCTATTTTATATTCTTCGTATACAATTCCTGCTACTATATATACACTATATATACTAGTCATTTTCGTTCGTCCAAAACTACTCTTGGTTATTATGTGTAAAATATAGTCCTTCACTTTGTAGTGAAAATGATTCTATTTGTTGTAGTGCACTCATTCCTAATATAATTTCTATGTCGTCATTATGACTATCTGATTGTACATAGAGTGTTATGTCAATTTCCTCATTTAACACGCAAGATCGACTGGCGTTGAAGATAAGAGGAAGCGAGGTGGGCAACACAGGTATACATATTATCTTGCTATCTATGATACTCAGAGTGTTATCGTCTTCTTTCAGGATGCTAGTTTCTTACACTATGAATTTAATTATGTGAAAAATTCGTAGTATAAAGGAGAAGATATTAAGAATCCAGTCTAAAAAAGGTAATAATTATAGACAAAATGATAAAGCTAAGAAAGCATACAACACCCATAAGGGCAGTTCGAGTATGTTTTCAAAGCATGATAACAGAATCAAAAATTTCTGCACCCACGCAGTGGTATCAGAGCCATGTAACGATTCAAAATATAAAGATAAAATTTTGAGGAACGAATTTAATGAGTTAGAAGATAATAACATATACGAAGCTTTAGATCTGGAATTTGAAGTTAATATTGAATAATATGTATAAGAAATTAGAAGTACAGGTTCATGAAAACTATTCGAAGAACTTTCAGAAGATCCAAGAAATGATAGTAGAATTACAAAGAACAATGGAATATTTGTATCAAAAACAAAATAACGAATGTTTATCAAAAATAAACCTATTCCAAACAAGTGGAAATGAAATAAGTCTATGTCATAGAAGAAACAAACGACTTTAAAATCGAACAATTAGAAAATAGATACTTAGAAGCCGAAGCAGAAGAATTAGACAGTCTAAGTCAAGAAATAGTAAGATTAACGGAAAAAGTTAGAAAAGTAAACATGAAACCACTACAGGAAAAAGTTCTGGAAGTCAGGTTACCATGCCAACAACAATCCCTAGCAGACAAGATGAGATACCAGAACAACCAAGAACTAGATACCAGTCAAATCCTAGTTTTAGGAGAAAACCTACTGACAGAAATAGATACGAGGGAATAAACTAGGCATCAGATAGAAGACCATGTAATATTGCTATAGAAACCCCAGTTGATTATATGAATCAATAATATATTAGTGCTAACAGAATTTATTTAAATTTAAATTGTGTAAGAAATATAGACGAAGCCATAACAAGATGGGAAAAAGCCACATATTTATCAATAACATCACAAAGATATGATGTAGAAACAACATTAAGATTTTGTAATTTAACCTTCCAAGGAATCGTAGCAGATTGGTGGAAAGGATTAACTGACAACGATAAAGAAGCAATAAAAGGAGCGGCCACTACATTAGCCCAAGTAATAAATAATTATGAGAATGAATTAAGAAGAGAATTTTTAGGTGAAATGTGGAATGTAAATAAAGACACAGAAAAAGAAAAATAAAAAGAAAAACAACGATTTATCTTTTTATTATATAATTTAGAACTCTGTGGTATGTTCCGAATTGATGAATATATATGTAAATTTTAGGAATATTTTTATAAAATATATGATAGAACGGATAAAGAAAATGTTACCAGTAAGAGTTTATTAAACTTATTTTATACCAAGGTACCCGACCCATGGGGATTTAAAGAGATGCAATTATATCCTCAATATATCGGACAAAGAGCAGATACATTAGGAGGACGAATAGAATTTCTAAGAATGGTGTGCAGAAGCCACACTAAGTAGAAAAACAAATAAATTAGTAAAACAAGGACTTTGTTGTTCCCAATTAACTCATCCAATAACCATAGGATGTGAACCTATGAGGTACAATAGAAAAAACAAATATAAATTCAAGAAAAGAAAAAGGTTTGGATTTAAACCTAAACCGAAACAAAAATATTACAGAAGAAAGAAAAATTATAATAAAAAGAAACCAAAAGAATGTAAATGCTTTATATGTCAGGAAATAGGACATTATGCTAATGAATGTCCAAAAAGAGGATCTAAGAAGATTAATCAAAAGCAACTTTTAGAGAAGGAATAGATTCACCTATAAATATTGTATTAATGGATAATAGGATTAATGATAGAAGAGATGCTACGTTAGGAATATTACAGGGAAACCTTAGTCATCAGAAACTAATCTTTAATATTTATCCAAAGATAAGTGTAAATATTAGAGATAATAATATAAATAGAACCTTAAGTTTAATACAAGATTTTCAAAGAACAGAATTCATGAAAAAAGGATCCATTCCTTACTCGATAACGTATATAATAAGCTATGCTCTTAGTAATACACATCACTCTGAAAATTTTGAAGATAAAGATATTATAATGCTTCCTAATATATTTAAAGATATAGGAAAAATTACTAAGCCAGATATAATATCAGAAAAAGAAATACCAGAAAACATAAACATAGATGTTTCAGAAAAACCCCTAGTAACAGATAATAAAATCCCAAGGAGATTACGATATGAGGGAAATCAATTACAATTAACAAATGGATATAGAATAGAAGAAGCTAGAGCAAGTATGGATAGATATAATGGAAGATTACGACCAATATTAAGAAATTTGCCAAGAACGACAAGTTTAAGAAATTTAGCAGACAATAGAAATGCTAGAAACTATAAATTATATGGAAAATACTTCAATGGACAAGAATGGAATATGACTACAATATTAATAGATTCGGGGGCAGGAGCTTCATTTATCCAACAAGGAATGATACCTTATATAGAAAAAATACCTATAGGATCACCTTATGGATATACAAATTTTGATGGACAAGAATATGAAATTACACAACAAGCCATAGTTCCAATTGAAATACAAGATATAAAAATTGACATAACACTCTATGTACAATCAGATAGTCGTAAAGACGACATAGAAATTATATTAGGAATGAGTGCACTACAACAAATGAACAATTTTCACTACAAAGTGAAGGACTATGTTTTACACATACTAACCAAGAGTATTTTTGGAAGAAGGAAAATGACTAGTATATATAGTGTATATATTGTAGCAGGAATTGTATATGAAGAATATAAAATAGAATACTTTCATGCATTCCTAGATACAAGTGCATGAACTTGCATTGCCTGAAGACAATGCTTTCCTGAAAAATATATTACAACATTACCTACATTATATGGAAAAGATTTTATAGGGAAAAGACATGAATTAACTCATGGAGTTAGAAAACCTAAATTTTTTTTAGGAAATTATATAATTACATGTCCACCATTCTATACTCCTGAATATGCGCAACAAGATATATTACTAGGAAATAACTTCACACAAAAATTCAAATTATATATACAACACCAATATTATATTCAACTATTGACACCCTGTGATCATTGTATTACAGTAAAAAGAGTACAAAAAGCATATAAAGGAAACAAATTTAATTTTCGCAGCAAACGTGGTGATTATATTTGACACGCTTTTTACGTGCGTAGAAATGCAAGTGTACGCGTCAATGTAATATAGGCCTTTGTGAGGCCCGAGTCGAACTCAGGGACACGTGAATTATTGGAGACTACTATTAACTACTCGCAATCAGCTAGACTGGTTAAAAAGTTGGAGGTTGTTGTAAAATTAAAAGAAAATAAAATAAAACAAAACAAAGCAATCGATTAAATGTTTAGTTTAATCAATTCAAGTGGGAATCTTTAGGATTGGGGTTTCACCGCGGGTTTTCATTATATGAATTTCTATTTAGTCACTTAGATTTATCTCTCTATCCGGGTAGTGGCCTGATATCAGAATTTCCCACTTTCGTGGTACAATTCACTACCTATGTCTAGGTCGGTTCCACCGTCGTAGCAACATATACCCTAAACTAGGTGCATTAGAGTCGATCTCTCGGTATCCACCATTAACCTTACACCACCTTATTCAAGGGATTTGTCAATTAATGTAAATTTTGTCTCTTTTCAACCATTAATTCTTCTTTCAAAGTAATTAAGGGCATTAGATTATTATTATGGTGATCAAGCATAACAATATAATTGATAAAATGAAATTATACCACGGATTTAAGAGATAAATGATGAATTACTATGATAAAATTGTCATACAATGATTTCCCGGGCTACTCTCGGTCCTAAAGATAAAGGGAATTAGCCCCGCATGTTCATCTCAAAGCAAAACATGGTAGAGAAAAAGGGAAACATGGGGAAAAACGTGATTGAGTGGTGAAACCCCAGAACGGAGATGATCCAAGTGTTCCTTGGCGTAGAATACACATTCTTCCGCCTTTCGGTGGTGGAAAACGTCTTCTTCGACATCTGGAACGTCTGGGGCGTGCTTCTGGGCTTCATTCTTCTCTCCACCTTCTCGGGATGTGTGCAACAGCTAATGACGTGATAGATTGCTCTTGGCCTCCATCATTAGGTATAATCACCGAGTTAGGTCGCCAAAATATCACAACCATTGGATTTAGATCAATCTGAAGCAAACATGTATCTGACGGTGTCGATACCAACGATGCGAGTCGATGGTATCGACCCTGCACGGTATCGGCTGGTCTTCTTTTCTTTTCTTTTCTTTGTCTTGACTGATGCCACCTCGATACCATCGACGTGAGTCGATGGTATCGACATTCATAGGCGTCAGTTTTGTCCTTTTACGTCGTTATAGCTCCACTTGTCGATGGTATCAACTTTTGTGTAGATAGTATCAACTCTCTTTTCTGAAGCAACCTGATGGTATCTCGATACCATCGACTCTCCTGTCGATAGTATCGAGATTTTGTTGCTCCTTGCGGCTGGCCGCCTGTGGTCCGGTCCGATGGTATCGACAACATCAGATACTTGTTTTTCCTGAAATTTCAACATGAAACCACATAAGCTGAAACAAAACATATTCTTATGATAATTTATGCTCAAAATACTGAAATAAGGGAGATTTGACATAGAGAACGATCATATACCAAAGTAGATGAATTATGCAATATTAACCACCAAAATGACTAATAAATGTATAAAACACAAATAAAACAAGTCTCTTAATGCGACTCAAAATCATCACATCAAACTCCCTAAGCTTGAACATTGCTCACCCTCGAGCAACTAAACCTTAGAATAGAATTTCCAGAGTCAACTAAAGAACAAATCATCACAACAAACATCCCATATGATCCCCACCGGACATTCACATTCCGGCCCTCACTAACCATAGAATGATAATTACCCTAAAGGCGACAGTAACCATCCATAAAAGATATCTACTTCAAAACTGAAGAACACTATCACATAAGGCAATTAACATAATAAAATTCGCCGGTCCAGACTCGGTGCATCTTGTGATCTCCTATACTATGTTGCTCGCCCTAACTACCATCTAAATGGAAGCAGCTCTCCTGATATTCACAAGTGAGGAGAAAATCACGGTGGCCTACCAATTCGAGCAACGAGTGGATGGAATGGGTGGCTAATGGAAGAAATGGAAGCATTATACGGTTTCAACATGCATAAAACAAAAATGCCCTAAATGATGCATTTGCACATGAAAATTGCCCTAATGCCTAAGATTGGGTGGAATCATGCATCCACTAACATCCCGTCTCAAGATGAGATGGATATCTAATTGAGCTACACCATGTACTTACTCATCTTAAAATGCAGGTGAGATTATGTTCCTTTCTCCCTCTTATTCTACTGCTTCTTACTAACTTTCTTTTTCTTTTTCATTTTTTTTCTCTTCTTTTTTTTATATTCTTTCTGTCAGGCCCTTATATCCACAAATGACAATGAATAATTTGTTGGGCTCACTTTTTCGGCATAGCTCAAATATTTGAGTTATTTAGAAGGTATGGAACAAGTTAATCACCTTTAAAGAAGAAATAAGATACATGATGTACTCTATGACTAAAAATTATGAATGCAGCTAAATGATATGCACCTAAGAATAATGTGCATGTATAACTATTCTTTTTTTTATTTTCATGAAAAACATGTGAAAGTGTTTGCAATGCCAGACCTATCTACATGAGATGCAATCAAAAAGATTAAAACAGTAATGTACTTCCAATTCTTATGGTGGATTGTGAAAAACAATGAAGTGAAAAGATCACAAGACTAATTAACTAAACCTTTGAAAATTATTATGTGTCCCTCCTTACTGACCTGTGTCGTAGTTAAGAGGTTTCTCTCTCTTACTTCAAATTAGAGTCTCATTATCATTTGGTTAGTTTAGGCTCACACAACCAAATCCGTCCACATTTCATGAATCATTAGGAATGTACAGTTGTGATATTCTGTTCTAGAGTTGATATAACCAATCATTTTCTTAAGTTATGTGCTCAAAGTTGAACAACACAAGCTTGTGAACACTCAAATTTTTTTTCTTTCATTTTTTAATTTTCCCTTAATTCCCATATACAAGCAATTGAGATGACACAATTACACTAGATAAAATGTGGATCCTACAAACAAACTAAGATTGCAAGAAATAAATGACAAGAAACAACAAAATAAAACGAAAAATAGAGAAAATAAAAGATAGAGTTGTTCCAACTCCCCTCCTAAGCTTGAATTTGACTATGGCCTCATAGTAAAAAACAATCTTAAAGGTTGGAATAGAGATACCGATTTACTCTTCTGGCGCAGGCGGGTACTGTGGGGCTGTGGGGTCCCAGGATGGGTACTTTCCCTGAAAGCTCCGATCATACTGGGGCATGGGCGGAGGTTGTGGATACTCCCCAAAGTAATTATGGCTCCAGTAGTGATCGTAAAAGGGCTTCTGCTGCATTTCCATCCTATGCAACCTATCATGAATCTACCATTGGTTTTCTAGGAGGAGGCGCTCATTCTCGAAGATTGCCCTCTGATTGTCAAGTAATCGGTTCGTAGTCTCTTGAATACCGGTATAACCTGTAGTGTGATGTTGCTGCGTCTGTTGTATGTCCTACAGCATAGTGCATCGAATAGACATCCTCGCTTGGATGCGACGGCGGTGGTGGTGGCGAAGGCTGCGAAGATGAAGATGCACCCGGATGCATGCGAGGACGCTTTCAAAGTGCTACTCGTGCAGGGAGAGGAGTGTAGGCCTCCTCTTCCTCTTCATCCTCGTTGTCATTATTGTTGTCATCGTCGTTGTCGCCGTCTTCATCGGAGTCAACAATGGCTAATATTGGCCATCAGAAATGTTGAGCCCCTTCGATGTGGAAGACAGGGTCGGGAAGCGAACTTTCTTGATAAGAATGGTTCACATGGCAATGAGCATAAGGTAAACCATCTCGATGCAGGATCAAGTTGGATCGGTGAAGATGTTGCAAATTGACCTTGCTTCTGTTGGAGAGCGGAGTCAAGGTTGAGAAGTTCAGCCCAAGGTAGTGTGCCAGTAGAGTGATGAGTCCTCCAAAGTGAATTGGAGCCTTCTGCGTACTCCGCTTTACCGCCAACACCCGCTGCAGAAAGAAAGCTCCCCAGTTGCATTCTTGGTGCTTGAGTAGTTTGTACAAGAAGAACATGTCCGTCTCCTAGAATTTGCTAAGAGACAGATCACCCCTAACAAATAGGGTGGAACACAACATCCGATGAAGAATCCACACAAATGGATGCTCGAAGTCTGCTACCGTTGCGTTGTGGTAGCTCACATATTTGCCCGGCAGCACCGTCACAAGCTCGATGAAGATGGCGTCGTAGTCGGTCCGGTTGTCTGGCCACCGGTAATCAGTCCACCCATGATTCCAGTTGTAGATCTCATTGAACTGGCGGAGTGTGAGATTGTAGTCAATGTTGTACAGCCAGAAAGACACACAGCCCTTGATCCACTCACAGTCCCTGGCGATGATGTCGGTTGGCACGACACAAACGTCCAACGACACCATGAATTCTTCCACCAGCTCCTTGTAAGTAGGCCATTCATTAAAGAATGGCTGGCCATCAGCATGGTATTCCAGCTCATCGGGCGTCCTGCTCGTGTGTCTCACCTGCCCTTTTAGAACATAGGCCATATTAGCCTCAAACCCTAAGTTGCGTATCACCTCCCGGTCAACATAACGGGTCGGCTCGATTTTCCTCTTTATGATCTCCTCGTAGATCTTCTTTTCCTCCGCGGATGGATGAACAATCCGCGGGCGTGGAATCGACGCAGTCAGTGGAGGCACGAATTCTGGGATGTCCATCGGGTTGGCGCGTGAAGAAGACGCACCGGCAACATGCACCATGGTTGCGGAAGAAGGAGAAGTAGAGAAAGAGATCGGTGAAGATCGGAGAAGGAAATCTCTGCTCGATGAAGAATGTGCTCCTGGATGCTCTTCCCCGAGCTCGGATTGCTCTTGAATATGCTCGACACAGGTGGAGAAGAATTGCTCTGGAGTTGTGACATCATATGACGACAATCCTTCTCATATATATCCGTGGACGGTGATGTTGTATGCCCTTCGATACTATCGACGCGGGTCGATGGTATCGACACACGTAGCACAATCCGTACCGCCGCTGGTATCGACGGTTGTCGATGGCAGGATTCACGGGGCCCAGATCGCTGACGTGTCGATACTATCAACATGTTTCGATGGTATCGACCCGTCCCCCGGATCAACTATCTGGTTGCAGCGATCACCGTTGATCTCCTCTCGCGGATCGGTGATGTGTCGCGTCGATACTATCGACACAAGTCAATGGTATCGACCTCCAGTTAGGGCAACACCCTCGCGAGGTCCGACCGCCACTTTCTGCCTGTAATTGAGTCAATACCATCGACAGGCTCGTCGATGGTATCGACTTCACTGAGACGATTTCTTCTGAAAATCTTCAGAGATCTCGATGGTATCGACTTGCATGTCGATGTTGTCGACCTCGACTTTTCGATCAACATGTTGTTGTGTCGATACCATCGACGAGGCCATCGATGGTATCGACGCAGTGCGATTTCTGCAGTTGCCAACCTGTACCCAGGTCGAGACCATCGACGCGATGGTCGATGGTATCGACTCTACCTCAGTCCTGCACAATGCGTAAACGATCACAGTATCTTTTTTACACTAAAAACAAAGTCAAAATAAATCAAACTACGAATGTGAAAGAAACTCAACTAAAGTACCGATGGTTGGGTTGCCTCCCAACAAGCGCCCTTATTTAACGTCTTAGGCTAGACGATATCAAACTTCTCATCAACTTAGAACTTTGGAGAGTGTGCCTAGGGGATCGTGTGACAGTTTGAACTCAACTCGATCTTGGCCAATCCCTAAGGTCAATGTACCTCTCCCAATGGTAGTAACAACATCGACTGTTGCTTGAAACGACCTACCAAATAGCATCTCGCAACTTTGAAGTTGTGGCATGTCTATGACGATGAAATCCACCGAAAAAATGAACATGTCTACCTTGACGAGTACATCCTCGCATACTCCGTATGGTTTTACAATGGACCCATCCTCAAACTCAATAATTGCCGTTAATTTCTTTATTTCCTTCAACCCAAGATTTTGAAATGTGGACAAAGGCATAAGATTAATGCTGGCGCCCGAATCACACTGTGCTTGTGGAAAGAATTGACCGCCGATGGAACATGGAATGTAAAAGCCTCCTGGGTCTTTCCTCTTCTGTGGTAAACTCCCATGGATAATTGAGCTCACCATCTCATTTACCCGGCAAACGTCTGTGTCTTGTATCCGCCTCTTTTTGGTGATGATTTCTTTGATAAACCTCCCATATGCAGGAATTTTCTCTATCATTTCCACTAACGAAATATTGATATGGAGTTTTCTGAACATCTCCAAGAACTTCCTGAAGTGTCGGTGCTCTTTCTTCGGCCTTGTGGTATCCAGATAAGGCACAACTTCCTCATTTAGATGCTGATGAGGTGGCATGTATGGGCTTTTTGGGGCAAACTCCCCTAAGCTTGCTTCAATGACTCCCTTCGGCGTGGACTTTGGTAGATCATTTTCAATAGGTTTAACTTGTAGTGGCTCCTCTCTGGTAGTGTATGTAGCTTCACCTAGATGCATGGCCTTCACCTGCTCTTCTTGCCTAGGTGTGGGCGCGACCATGACGGGCTCCTGGCGGGCTTTTCTGAATGGTTGATATCCGCCTGGTAGTCCATAATGACTGCGAGGATACAATATTTTCGGTATAGCCACCGTATCAAAAATCATTTTACCTCTACTCTGCACCTCAACCACCGGGGGTTCTGCCTCGGTAATCACAGATATGTATTTTACTTGATGATGTGCTTGAGCAACTTCTGCATTCCCTGCCTGTCTCTGTTGATTGGCATGCTTTATGGCCGCCACTTCATTGGAAATTTGGGTCACAGTTGTCTCTACAGCCCTCATTTGTGCTCCATGACTTTGCAGTGTTTGTCCGAACTTGGTCAAAATATCACCCTGGGACTGCAGCTGATTACTAAACATGCTCATCATCTCCTGATTTTGCTGCACAACTTGACTAAGCAACTTAGTACTTTTATCTTCAGCTCTTGGTTATGGCTTTGCATCTGGATCTTGTAGGAAGTTGTTCGGATCCTTCCATGAGAATTTCATATCCTTCCTCCAAGCATAATCATTATTTCTGTAGCCCTGTTGTTGCATGAGTTTGACCTGGGCCTCCTCATCAGACTCTGCATCCTCCTTGGTGAGCAATTTCTTGGCTAAAAGATCTAGTTTATCATTCAGCTCCTTGATGACCCTAGATTCACCTACGACTTTAACTTGTTCTGGTGCATCCCTATCGCCCCAAGACTGCTTCTTTGCCATATTTTTCAAGATCTCCCAGCATCTTGTACCTGAGTTGTTCAAGAAAAATCCTGAACCTACCAAATCTAGGTTACTTCTATCATGCTCGGAAAGAGCAAAATAGAAGATTTTGACCTGCTTTTCCTTGTCAAGCTCGTGATGCGGGCACCTCCTAAGCATGATTTGAAACCTTTCGCAGGTCTCAGAGTAGGTCTCTCCTGCTTTTTGGGTAAAATTGTGGATTTTCCTGATCATGTCGTTTGTCTTCTCGGGTGGGAAGAACCTCTCAAAGAAAACCTCCACTATGTGGTTCCATGATTCCACATATTCATCTTCCAAATTGTGCAACCATTCTCGTGCGTTCCCTGCCAGAGAACTCAGGAAGAGCTTCAAGTAGAGCGTCTCTTATGGAAATCTGTCAATTTTTATCATGTCACAATTCTCCACAAATTGACTTATATGTGTGATTGGGTCTTCATTCTTGAGCCCATGTAATGCATTCGACTTCATCAGGTTGATTAACGCAGGGTCAATCTTGTATGTCGGAATATTGATCGCCTGCTTCTTGATCGGTCCCTTTGAAGCAGATGAAGAAGAAGCCTTGATCTTCTCCCATATTGTTTGTTACTCTGCCATTTCTTCTTGTTCAAATTCGGTATCTGTTTCTTCTTGTTGGTCCTTGGTGTTGTCTTCCTCGTCGTCGGGTTCCGGCAGTGGAACTTCTGGTGCTGGTTGTGTGTAGTCGGTGCTACGCGTCTCCACCATACACAGTACCTGCAAAATGAAATTTTAAGTTCAGTATCGTGCTAGACGATTACAAAAATTAGAAAATAGACTGTGAACTTTTGAAATAATTTCAAACTAATAAAAATAAAAAGTGGCCTAGAGTGGCCGCTTGCAACACTCGTAGTGCCGACAATTGTCGTGTCCCCGACAACGATGCCAAAAACTTGACACGCTTTTTACGTGCGCAGAAATGCAAGTGTACGTGTCAATGTAATATAGGCCTTTGTGAGGCCCGAGTCGAACTCAGGGACACGTGAATTATCAGAGACTACTACTAAGTACTCGCAATCAACTAGACTGGTTAAAAAAGTTGGAGATTGTTGTAAAATTAAAAGAAAATAAAATAAAACAAAACAAAGGAATCGATTAAATGTTTAGTTTAATCAATTCAAGTGGGAATCTTTAGGATTGCGGTTTTACCGCGGGTTTTCATTGTATAAATTTCTATTTAGTCAATCAGATTTATCTCTCTATCCGGGTAGTGGCCTGATATCAAAATTTCCCACTGTCGTGGTACAATTCACTACCTATGTCTAGGTCGGTTCCACCGTCGTAGCAACCTATACCCTAAACTAGGTGCATTAGAGTCGATCTCTCGGTATCCACCATTAACCTTACACCACCTTGTACAAGGGATTTGTCAATTAATGTAAATTTCGTCTCTTTTCAACCATTAATGCTTCTTTCAAAGTAGTTAAGGGCATTAGATTATTATTATGGTGATCAAGCATAACAATATAATTGAGAAAACGAAATTATACCACAGATTTAAGAGATAAATGATGAATTACTATGATAAAATTGTGATACAATGATTTCCCGGGCTACTCCCGGTCCTAAAGATAAAGGGAATGAGCCCCGCATGTTCATCTCAAAGCAAAACATGGTAGAGAAAAAGGGAAACATGGGGAAAAATGTGATTGAGTGGTGAAACCCCTGAACGGAGAAGATCCAAGTGTTCCTTGGCGTAGAATACGCGTTCTCCCGCCTTTTGGTGGTGGAAAACATCTTCTTCGCCGTCGAGAACGTCTGGGGCGTGCTTCTGGGCTCCATTATTCTCTCCACCTTCTCGGGATGTGTGCAGCGGCTAATGACGTCATAGATTGCTCTTGGCCGCCTTCATTAGGTATAAACACCGAGTTAGGTCGCCAAAATATCACAACTATCAGATTTAGATCAATCTGAAGCAGACATGTATCTGACGGTGTCGATACCATCAATGTGAGTCGATGGTATCGACCCTGCACGTTATCGGCTGGTCTTCTTTTCTTTTCTTTATCGCGACTGATGCCACCTCGATACCATCGATGTGAGTTGATGGTATCGACATTCATAGGTGTCGATTTTGTCCTTTTACGTTGTTGTAGCTCCACTCGTCGATGGTATCGACTTTTGTGTCGATAGTATCGACTCTCTTTTCTGAAGCAACCTGATGGTATCTCGATACCATCAACTCTCCTGTCGATAGTATCGAGATTTTGCTGCTCGTTGCAGCTGGCCGCCTGTGGTCCGGTCGATGGTATCGACCACTGTCGATGGTATCGACAGCAACAGATACTTGTTTTTCCTGAAATTTCAACATGAAACCACATAAGCCGAAACAAAACATATTCTTGTGATAATTTATGCTCAAAATACTGAAATAAGGGAGATTTGACATATAGAAAGATCATAGACCAAAGTAGATGAATTATGCAATATTAACCACCAAAATGACTAATAAATGCATAAAACACAAATAAAACAAGTCTATAAATGTGACTCAATATACAAGATATTGAGGCATTATTTGAAAAGAACTATAGTGATAATCCATTAGCCCTTTGGAATATCAGTCAAGAATGGGCTACAATCGAACTAATTGATGAAAATAAAATAATCAGAGTAAAACCTATGAGATATAATCTTGTTGATATTGAAGAATTCCGTACCCAATAACAAGAATTAGAGACATCACAATTAATACAATAATCAAAAAGCCCTCATTATAGTCCATCATTCATGGTAAGAAACTATGCAGAAATAAAAAGAGGAAAATCTAGAATGGTAGTAAATTATAAGAAACTAAATCAATATACCAAATTTGATGGATATTTTCTTCCACATAAAGAAACTTTAATAAATATGACAAGAGGAAAAAATATTTATTCAAAATTTGACTGTAAATCGGGATTTTACCAAATACGATTAGATGAAAAAAGTATACCATTAACAACATTTAGTACTCCACAAGGACATTATGAATGGACGGGAATGCGTTTTGGATTAAAAAATGCTCCGTAGATATATCAAAGAAGAATGGACAAAGTATTTGAACCATATAATTCTTTTTGTCTAGTATATGTTGATGACATTTTAATAGCTAGTAAAAATGAGGAAGAAAATTATAAACATTTACAAATATTTTCCCTTCATTGCCAAAAAGCAGGGATAATATTATCTAAAAAGAAAACAGAAATTTGTAAATCCAGAATAGAATTCTTAGGATTAAAGTTGGACTCAAGTGGAATAGAAAAAATTGTTATGTTTTCGGATAAAATAGAAGATAAAAAAACAATTACAAAGATTTTTAGGATGTTTAAATTACGTTGAACATTTCATAGAAAATTTGGCAAAATTAAGGAATCCCTTACAAAAACTATTAAAGAAAAATACTATTTTTCTTATGACAGAGGAACTCATAAATCATGTTAGATTTATAAAAGAAAAATGTAAAAATCTACCAAGATTAGATCTTCGTTTAGAAATAAACGACTTAATAATAGAAACCGACGCCTCAGAAGAATTTTGGGGAGCAGTCTTAAAAAAGAAAGATGAAAAAAGGAAAAAATATGCAGATATACATCTGGAACATTTACAGATACAGAAAAAAGATATCACTCAAACAAAAAGGAATTATTAGCATTAAAAAAGGGAATTAAAAAATTTTCCTATTTTTTATTACCTAAAAAATTCCTAGTAAGAGTTGATAATACCCAGGTAAAAGCTTTTATTAAAAATAATTTACCATCCACACCAGAATATAAAAGACTAAGTAGATGGCAAACATTCTTTGCAGAATATATTTTTGATATAGAAATTATTAAAGGAGAATCTAATGTTCTTGCAGATTTTTTATCAAGAGAATACAATGGAGTAGGTTGACAAAAAATTTGCAGAATTGGAAGCTCGACTGCAACGAAATTGTAATTTGTTATAAGAAAATTACGTAGAATTAGTAGAGATGATCGAAAAGCAAGATAAAATTATTGATAACATAGAAGAAAGTAAACAAGACATTGCAGGAATAATTGCAGATTTAAACTGCTTCAGAAGGGAGATTCAACAAAAAGGATCAGAAACAACAAGGACGGATAAAATGATAGGTAAAAGGTCGATAGACATATCCCTCCAGATTTCTGATTCTGTCAGAAAAAATACTGAAAATACCAGCCTGATGGCAAAAGAAAGCAGCTTTAAAAATGCTAAGACCAGCTTTACAGCTAAGAATACTATCTCCTCGGAGAAAGAAAGTAGCCAAGTGGCAAGAAGCAGTTTTCAAACTGTTATTTCTTCAGAAAATAGTTCCCGCTTAACCGCGGAAAATGCAATCTCTTCGGAGAAAGAACCCCGCAATACAACGGATAATATCAAATTGATGCCCGAAAGAATATTTAAATTCAGGGTATCTCAGAATGAGTAGGATTATGACCTGCAATTGAACCTCACAGAGTTCTTAACAAAAAATGAAAATGAATATAGAACTTTATTAGAGATTGTTTACAATCTCAAAACAACAGAAACATGTGTTCCAGATCATACGGGAATATATCCCAGGATTAACTTTGACAAAGGATCTAATCCAAGAATCATCAGAGACTGTTTCAGAATCGGAGTAGCAAATTTAATATATTTAAGCCAAGACCTTGAGGAAATACATGGACTACCCCAAGATATTGCCAGAGAAGTTAGAGAATTTAAAAACAATAGTCCACTAGTAAAACCTACTAGTGACATTTATATCAAGATTTTCTCAGCATCGGAGGACTGGGAAAAACTAAAGCAATTCAGTCCAATATATTGCATTCAAATTGGGGTATTCTCCCTTGAATATGTCAAAGAAATTGACGCAGCTTACACAAAAGAATTTGAAGAGAACAAGGTTAACAAGGAATTTCTTGAAATAAGAAGGGCATTAGGATTAAAAGTCCTTTTCCGAGTATTGGAAAAATTAATTAATGAAAACCGAAGTTGGCTTCATAAAGCTTCAGATAACACAATTATTTTATCCAATACAAGAAGAGATAATACATCCACAAAAATCATTTTAGAGAGGTTTCTAAAAAGAATAGAAACCGGACAAATCAGATCAAGCAACAGATGTCAGCAGATATTTTGCCAACTCAGAAGACATGAAGGAAAAACATGTCCCACATGTCAAGATAAAATGGAAAGAGATAGCCACAACAGCATGAGCCAATAAAAGCATTCTAGAAGAGAACACATCATCAATGACGTAAGAAGACACTCGCACGAAGAAAAGATGACAAAGAGCTCTCCACCGGATAGATGTGCGTTGAAGAAAGATTTCAAAAAGAAGAACGCTTACCACCGGATAGGTGTGCGGCAACCATGTAAAGAAAAAAGAAAGAAGCATCAATGTAACGAAGGGAGAGACTATATAAGCTCTCGAAGACTAGTACGGAGGGACACTCGTAGTGGGAGAGAGTCCCAAGGGTATCTATGCATGTACATTAAGTCTTGCAATAAAAGAGCATAGTCTCGATTCCCTAATTCTATTCCAGATTCCATTTCAAGTTCTTGAGATGATTCTTGCGTGTTAATTCCATAAGTGTAGGAAGCAAGCTCCAGCTTGAAGATCATAATCCTTGTACTATCATAGAGTAAGAAAGATAGTGTGTAACCCGTTACACCCCCAGTTCTTTCTATCTTCATCGGTCGAGAGTTATCTCTCCCTTATTCCATCTCGGAGGCCATCGTCTAGAAGTCTGACCAAGCAAAAGAGTGCATAAGGACACGGGGACATGGCATCAGAATAAGAAACACCGAATTAAGATTAGAAAACTCTGATGGATTTAGAACATCTCTCTTTGAAAAGATTACTCAAAGAAAACATCTCTCTTAAGACCATATGGCCTCACACGGTCTTGAGACCGTATGGAAGGGAAAAATCGGTTGGAGGAAAACTGCAAGGATGGCGGATCGTTGGATCAAGATCGTGTGGATGAATGGCTAATACCGAGAGGTCAAAACCGAATGAATGAAGCTATTTGGAGTGAAACTGATTGATCAACACCAAGGTTGAGAGGATCTTGAGTAGAGGTAAATCTAGGGTTGAGTGAAAGTGGGCCCCAGCTGAAGGTTCACCCTCATTGTGACCAACATAATCTACATGAAATACATATAAAACTAGTTAATAACTTGATAATCTGATCAACCAAGCAAAATTGCACATTGTAAGATTTAAGGAGATGAAATCGAATGTATTGAGTCAAATTGGGCCCAAAATGGTGACTGAAAATCATGATGAGTTTGGATTCATCAGAACCCCGAACTTAAATGTTGCTCATCCTCGAGTAACACAAAACCTGAAATAATTGCCAAATGCATACTTTCAAGTCGTGTGGTAGCGTCCTCTTCACATCATGATTGTTTCCTTTCTTCTCAATATAACTAAGCATCTCAACTTCCTGAGATCACTGAACACATCTTACCATATCTTCATATTTGAGTTTGTTTACCAACCTCACTTCCTCCTCACTTTTTCCAATCAACAAGCATTTCTAAGAGTTTTGTAAGTGTCCAGAGATACCTGTAGAACAACAAATGTGCACCTGATCTGACACTGGTGTATTTTAGGATAGTGGAGGCATTCATTGTTCCTTTAGGTAGAAAAGGGAGTGAATGGTGGTATGGAAGGAAGAAATAAATCTCTCCTCTATTCGACTCGAGATTTTTTGTTTTATGATTGCAATTTCATTGATTGCATTTTTTTGTGTGTGAATCTCTCCTCTATTCGACTCAAGATTGCATTTTCTTTTTGTGTGCACATTGGCATCTTTTCTTGGTGGTACACCCCTTTTTATTAGTGACACTACTACAGAAATAGCATTCAGTGTCACTTTTCTTGGCGTCGGTTATTAAGGAAAACCGACGCCTAACATATAAGGCGTCGGTTGTTTAAGCAAACCGACGTCTATATTCGAAGACCAGCCAGACACGGGTACCGCTTTGTATTAAGCGTCGGTTGTTTATAACAAACCGACGCGTAAATTCGCCCGCGAAATCCATATTTTGATAAAAAAATAGTGTCATTTTCAGCGTCGGTTATATACGTAGAAACCGACGACTATGTGCGATGAAAATTTGCGCGAACAGTGTCACTTTCAGCGTCGGTTATCCTTGTAGAACCGACGTTGAAAGTGGTTCCCGCCAAATAATTTCATGAAAATATCGTCCAATTGGACGTCGGTTTTTTAAAACAACCGACGCTAAAGATGTTTAGGCGTCGGTTGTTTTAAACAACCGACGCTATTTGGGAACTTCATTACCCTCGATCGCCCTACTCTTCCCCTTTCTTCTGTTTCATTGCGATTTCCCTCCGCCGATTTCTCTCCTACGATTTCTTCTTCAGCTCCCCTTCTCTGGCGCCCCCTTCTCCGCCACCACTCCTGCTCGCCGCCGCTCCTGCCGCCGTTGGACACCTGCTCGCCGCCGCTCCTGCTTGCCGACGCCTGTTGTTGCTCTGCATCACCACCACCGCCGCCGCCTGCTCGCCGCCACTCCTGCTCGCTAACGATCCTGCTCCTGCTGCTGCTCTGCGTCGCCGCCGCCACCGCCCGCTCCTTCCTCCGTGTTGCTGCTCTGCGTCTCCTTGCTCATGCCCTAACTCTGCTGCTCACAAGGTACTAGCATCAAACCCTTCCTCTGCCATTCTTTCTAGGTTGACGCCCTAACTCTGCTGCTGTTTTAATGCTAGTGTCAGGGCTATCTATCTAGGTTGATGTATGAGCTATCCCCTGCATTTTTTTTCCTGCTCTCTTTGTGTGTATGAGCCTGTTCCTTGGTTGTGTATGGTCTTGCTGTTTGGAGATGTTTTGATCCCCTGTGTGGGATACTTTCTCCTTTTGTTCTTTACGTTTGGTCAGGTGTGTTGTCTGTAAATGCCCAAAGTTTTTTTGGTATCAATAGTTGAGTGTTTTTCACAAAAAAAAAAGATGGAGAAGTTAAATGGATACAACTCTGTACATAGGTAGGTGTAGTTCTCTAGCTAATTACAATAAGAACATGACAATATGATAATAAACATCTACAACCTAATGCCACCTACCAAGACATATACTAATACCACCTCCTCACCTATCAAAATCTTAAGGTTAGACATATAAAGGAGGAAGAGTTGTGAAACATGTGTACATGAATCTGAAGCCACTATACAAACTCTGTTTGAGTGTTTAAGTATCAAGCATCGTTAGTCCAATACATAAGTACTACAAGTATCCATGGGTTAAATAAGGTGAACTAGCTGTGTAATGTTAGGGTTTCTGTATTAGTGGGTGTGCCTACTACATTTGGGGGTGCGCCTTATACTATTTGATATCCTTGATTTTATCTTCTATCCTAAATAAAATAAAGGGACCCATGATTAGAAAACAATTCCAAACTTGGCACCCACACTAATTGGAAGGAAATAAAATATGATTATTGAAATGCACATTTGTGATGTGATACCTTTTTTAGGATGCATATATTAGATTCAACCTTTGAGACATCCTTTTATGAGTTCTAATACAATTAGGGTTTCATTTCATTGCCATTGTATGTATTATAATATTACATCTTTCACATAAAAATTAATTAAATTGAATCCTATTGGAACCCTAATTTAAATCCTAATTTGATTTAAACTTGTCCATTCTAGCATCCTAATTTTATTTGATTAAACCCTAACATTGTTTAAACCCTAACATCAATTGTGATGAAACCCTAACATGTACATATCTATTATTGTGTTTGTTGGCCTAGAAACCCGTCCAAGATTGACTCATTAGGAGTAAATCTTGGATAGTCCCCAGTTTGGGACTATTCTTGAACACCTAATCTCACTTAGGATGTAAGTGTATAATGTGTATTGGGTTTTCGAGAAAATTTTGGTAGCATTTCCCCGTTTGTTCTCTAAGTACATATGTACTTAGAGAACAGTGGGGAAATGCTGCCGAAATTTTCTCGAAAACCCAATACACATTATACACTTACTAGTGAGATTAGGTGTTCAAGGATGGAATAGGTGGTACACATTTATTATATATAAGAATGACATCACATGTGTTTGTTGGCCTAGAATGTGAACAATCATTGTTTTTTATATTACTTGTACATTGGTATAAATTAGAATGAACAATCACTAAATTATATACTGTTTGTATGGAGTCCGGCTTCATTGTAGATATCTATTATTGTGTTTTTTGGCCTAGAAACCCGTCCAAGATTGACTCATTAGGAGTAAATCTTGGATAGTCCCCGGTTTGGGACTGTTCTTGAACACCTAATCTCACTTAGGATGTAAGTGTATAATGTGTATTGGGTTTTCGAGAAAATTTTGGTAGCATTTCCCCGTTTGTTCTCTAAGTACATATGTACTTAGAGAACAGCGGGGAAATGTTTTCGAAATTTTCTCAAAAACCCAATACACATTATACACTTACTAGTGAGATTAGGTGTTCAAGGATGGGATAGGTGGTACACATTTATTATATATAAGAATGATATCACATGTGTTTGTTGGCATTTCCCCGTTTGTTCTCTAAGTACATATGTACTTAGAGAACAACGGGGAAATGTTTCCTAATCTTTTCCTAATATATACTTGTTTCCTAATATATACTTGTTTTCTCTGATCATAGAATGGATAGATCATGGATGTCCATTCGTAATCGTTGCACCCCAGAGTTTATATCTGGTCTTGATCAGTTTATTAGATTTGCCGAGGAACATAGGAAAAAACCTACAGATAGGTTCTACTGTCCATGTAGGCATTGCAGTAACAACTTGAAAGTCAACACTGGTGAGGAAATCAAAAGTCATGTCATGTGCAACGGGATTGTACAAGGCTATACAGAATGGCACTGGCATGGAGAGATTTCAAAATCGAAACCAGTAGATGTCGATAGCAGTGCTTGGGTGGAAGAAGAAATTTCCTCCGATGACGTAAATGTGAACGAACCAGTTCCAGCAGACATCGTTGATGCGATTCTGGATAGTTGTAGGGTAGAGCACACCGATCCACCTCCTATCTTTACAAACATTGTGCATGATGCTGAGATACCGTTATACATAGGCTGTGCTAAGTTTACGAAGCTTAGAGCTGTGTTGAGATTGTATAAGTTGAAAGCTAACAATAGATGGAGCGACAAAAGCTTCACTTCATTGTTGACTTTGTTGAAAGAAATTCTTCCTGAAGGAAACGAGCTTCCAATCTCAACATACCAGGTAATGAAAATGTTGTGCCCAATGGGAATGGAGGCCAAGAAGATACACGCATGCCCGAATGATTGTGTATTATTTCAAAAGGACTATGTAGATTTGAAAGATTGTCCAAAATGTGGTGCGTCACGGTATAAATTGACAACTTCGGGGGAGTCCAAAACTGGTTCTCCTGCCAAGGTGTTGTGGTATCTACCTATAACATCACGGTTTCAACGCTTGTTTGCAAATCCGAAAGATGCGGAGAATTTGAGGTGGCATGCAGATGTTAAGAAAAATAATGATGGGATCCTACGACATGCATCTGATTCCCCACAGTGGAAGAAGATTGATCTATTGTACCCTAAATTTGGTGAAGAAGATAGGAATCTAAGACTTGGGCTTTGTACAGATGGGATGAATCCGTACGGGACATTGAGCAGCCAACATAGCACTTGGCCAGTCATGCTTGTTATATACAATCTTCCTCCCTGGATGTGTATGAAAAATAAGTATGTTATGTTGTCATTGTTGATATCGGGCCCTAAACAACCCGGAAATGATATCGATGTTTATCTTGAACCTTTGATTGATGACTTAAAGAAACTTTGGGCTGAAGGTGTGATGACCTATGATGCTTCAGTAAGAGAGACATTTCATTTGCACACTATGTTGTTTTGCACTATTAATGACTTTCCAGCATATGGGAATTTGTCTGGATATAGTGTCAAAGGAGCTAAAGTGTGTCCTATATGTGAAGAAAACACTGATTCAATAAGACTAAAACATGGCGGCAAGACTGTATATCTTGGTCATTGAAGGTTTCTTTCAAAATTCCATCCGCATCGTAGGAAGCGCAAAGCATTCAATGGATGGAATGATGAACGGAGTGCACCTAAACCTATACCAGGGGATGTTGTTTATGAAAGAGTAAAAGACATTGTCAATGAATTTGGTAAGAAATCATAATGTAGTATGGCCACACGGAGTGACAATTCTTCATTCAAGAAGAAGTCAATATTTTGGGATCTTCCTTATTAGAGTTCTTTGACAGTCAGGCATTGTATCGATGTAATGCACGTTGAGAAAAATGTCTGTGATAGCATCATTGGTACTCTATTAAATATACCAGGTAAGACTAAAGATGGGATAAAATCCAGACTGGACCTACGTGAAATGGGAATAAGGTCAGAATTAACAGAATTACGTGAAATGGGTAATAAAAGAACATACTTACCTCCCGCTTGTTACACATTGTCTAGAAAGGAGAAGAAAACTTTTTGTGAATGCTTGGTAAATGTTAAGGTGCCACATGGTTACTCATCCAACATCCGTAGATTGGTATCAATGAAAGATCTGAAGTTGATAGGTCTTAAATCTCATGATTGTCACACTCTAATGCAACAAATATTTCTCGTGGCAATTCGATCTATATTGCCGAAGCATGTAAGGTTTGCAATTACCAGACTTTGTTTCTTTTTCAACAGTCTATGCAGCAAAGTTATTGACCCTGATACTCTCGATAATTTGCAAAGAGAAGTGGTTGTTACCCTATGTCAGCTTGAGATGTATTTCCCTCCTTCGTTCTTTGATATCATGGTACATCTTGTTGTCCACTTGACTAGGGAAGTGAAAATGTTGGGACCGGTTTTCTTGCATTGGATGTATCCCTTTGAACGATACATGAGCATTTTTAAAGGTGATGTTCGAAACCGTTATCGGCCTGAAGGGAGTATTATTGAAGGTTATGTGGCGAGAGAGGTTATGGATTTTTGCAATGACTTTTTCAGTGGTAATAACACTCCTGATAATGACAAGAATATTGAGGAGGGCAAAGGAATTTTGGGATCACGGGTGAAAGTAATCAGCCGTGAGCAGTTGGAACAAGCTCACTTGTATATTTTACACAATATGGATGAAGTGAGTGTTTATATCAAGGAACATACCAATTTCATAAAGAGACAACATCCTCGAGCAAGTTCAATGTGGCTTGCTAGAGAGCATAATAAGACTTTTACTAAGTGGTTTGAAGATAAAGTCTTACATCAACTATCTCAAACACCAAATGATATTAAAGAACCTATCAAATGCCTCACCTTTAAACCAAAACCGAATGTTATGTCTTATGAAGGGTTTGACATTAATGGATTCACATATTACACAAAGCGCCAAGATGATAAGAGTGTCGTCCAAAATAGTGGGGTCACTCTTCAAGCGTCGACTATGTACTTTGCAAGTGCAAAGGATAAGAGTCCACGTGAAGCTAAAATGTCATATTACGGTGTCATTGAGGACATTTGGGAGTTTGACTACATAGATTTCAAAATTCCGCTCTTTAAATGTAATTGGGTTGATAACACCAAAGGAGTTACAGTGGATGAATTGGGTTTCACTTTGGTGAACTTTGAAAAGATTGGCGAGAAGGGTGAACCATTCATATTGGCATCACAGGAGAAACAAATATTCTATATCGATGATCCTGCAAATGATAAATGGTCGGTTGTTCTTCATGGTAAAAGACAGTTCATTGAAGATCCTATAGATGAAGAAGAGTACTATGATAAGTATGATGACTCCAGTCCATTCTCAGTTGGGTTGCCAACTCCACAAAATATTGAAGCTAATGATGACTTATATGTGCGCGGAGATCACAATGAAGGATTGTTAATTGATAAAAGATCACAATTTTAGAGACATGTATGTTTATACAAATGCTAAATGTTTGCCTTTTTCTAGTTAATACAAATGCTAAATGTTTGCCTTTTTCTAGTTAATACAAATGCTAAATGTTTGCCTTTTTCTAGTTAATACAAATGCTAAATGTTTGCCTTTTTAATGACATTTTCAGATGGCTAACCATGATGAGCATGATGTCCATGATGAGCATGAAGTCCATGATGAGCATGCTGTCCATGACGAGCATGGAGAGGATACTAATGTAAGTTCTAAAAACATATCCTGTATTTCTATAAAATTCATTATCTTCTAGTTATGTCATATATCCTATATTTCTATATTGGGCTACTTTAGTGTGTTTTATTTTTGTCAAATTTTAGGTTGATGCACCTGTACCCACTGAAGCACTGGAGCAACTTGATGCGCAACACCAAACACTTAACAAGAAAAGGGGCATCACTCTATTGAAGAAGTTATTAGCGCTAAGTGGTAGTGGATCCAAATTGGTGGTGGAGTTTGATAATGGAGGAAATCCAATTGGAGTGAACCGCAATAATTTTGTGAACTATCTTGGGTGTACCACTCGGAGCCATTGTGGTGTTAAGTATGACAATTGGCATAAAGTTCCTCAAGGGAAAAAAGACTTGATATGGAAGGATTTATGCGTGAGTTATTATTATTTGCAATTCTATTTTGTAGATTACAAATTCTATTATTTGCAATTCTATTTTGGATACTAGTTAATAACATTTCTATTTTACATAATCTGTTTGCATTGGATGAGAAGTTGCATCGTAAAAATGTGATGCAACGCGCTGGAAAGATGCTTAGGAATTATAGGACAAATCTGAACAGAGAATACATAAAATAGGGTGATAAGAAGAAGAAGTCAGCCCTTGAACAATGGAACTTCTTGGACAAAGAAGATTGGGACAATTTTGTTGCTTCAAGAAAATCTGAAGAATTCAAGGTATTAGGCGTCACTCCCAATTTAATTAATATACATTGTATTCACCTATTCAAGATTAGCATTTCGTGCTACTAACCAAATCATTAATGTGCATACTAACTAGGCCCTCAGTGACGCACAAAAAGCAAGACGTGCACTGAATGTGCATGACCACACTATGGGTCCAAAAGGCTATGCAAGCGTTCGCCAAAGACTACAGGCGGAGTCTGCGGCTACTCAGGAGTCTGCTCCTACTCAGGAGTCTGCCACACCCATGCCTCGCCATGATATCTGGATAGCTGGAAGGCAAAACAAGAAGGGTGAAATAAAGAAGCCTGTAACTGCTGAGGCGGCTGCAAAAATGGTAAAATAACACTCTTAGAGAAATTGTTTGAATATTGATTATTTGTGGTGTTAACTTACCAATTTCTGTTTATGGTGATTAGCGGGAGCTGCACGAGCAGAGGAAACAAGGCACGTTCATCCCTCAGGGCACAAGGGATGAATTGACAGTTGCTCTGGGTAACCCAGAGCATCCTGGACGTGTTAGAGGTGCCGGCGCTGGTGTTGGCATCAAAGCATTCTTTGGGCCATCCCAGCGCAAACACAGAGCGGGACTTTCTCAAGAAGAGGTAACCTATTCTTTTTTTAGAATGTTACTGCAAAAGGAAATTCATTAATAACAAGCTAATGTTTCTTTTATCCATGTATAGGAGAATAAGAGAGTTGAGGATTTAGTTGCTAAGAAGGTCAACGATGTAGTTGCTGAGAAGGTCAAGGAAGAATTGCTGCGGTGGCAGGCATCTCAGGCTTCCAATCAGCCTATGGCGACCCACTCTTCTCCTGATGCACAGACTGTGAGTAATCCTGGAGACCCATCGCCTAGCACGTCTACTGTAAGTATTGTTTATGACATTGTAGCTAGTCTTTTCAAGATGATATGTTTTCAAGATTATATGTATATATGTATAACATTCTTTACGTAAATTTGTAGGCATTGAAGCCATGCCGCTTAAGAATAGAAGACTATGTTGTTACAGAGGCGCAAGCTTACCCGACCCTTCCTGGGGAAAGGTTTCACGGGACTCCAATGCCACAGGGCTGTGTTCGTGTGGGCCCATTATGTGTGTTACCCGATTGGAGGGAAGTTGCGTTGCCATATGCCCACCCAGATATTGATACACTTGGTGAGGCAGAAGGCGAGGTCATATTGTGGCCCAAAGCAGATGTCGTCTACACGACTGAAATTGTAAGATAAATTTACATTGATTTAGACTGTTAATGTGTATATATGATGTCAACTGATCTGAAATTATATATACAGGTTAAAAAGAAGACACCAGGAGCACCTAGGCCTCCACCTCCACTTCCCGCATTACCAACTTGGGTTCCAACTGACCTAACATACCCGTTAGGTCCTGCTTGTAGGGGAATGGCATGTTGGCTACGGGCACATAATATACATTGCCCTATAATAGTTTCTTTAGATGTAGATTATGCAGGTCGATCATACGATAGCTCTTTATTTATACAAGATATTATTGAGTTGTTTATGTATGATTGACTGAATACATCAATGATAGAGACATGGATAAGGTGAGATCTTGTTTATACATCCATATACCTTGTGTAATATCCGGTGATCTGGTTTCTTATATATTAATGCATACGCCTATATGTTTTGCAGCTACTTAGTCGAAGATCATTGCAAAAAATTTGCATTTGATCATGTGGGATTTTTGATTCCATCATTGATTAGTTTGGTAGCTAAAGACCCTGATAATGTTCAACAATACTGTATAGATGCTTTTACAATTTTTGGTCAGCAAAAGAGGACGATAATAATAGCTCCATTCAATGTCAAGTAAGTTTACTTTATTTATAATTTGGACTTAAGAAAATTCCATTTTTATTTTGCATTTTGAGTTATTAATTGTTAACTTCTTACTTCTAGCGGTAGACATTGGGAGTTACTAGTTATTGTCCCCGGGACATTCACTGTTTATTATCTAGATCCTGCGGGGAGTACATTGAACACTAAAATTGGACACGTAATGAGAATGCCATTATTCTGGTGAGAAATATTTCATTTTTATATCCGTTAACATCTTTTATTACATTACTATTTACTTATGCAATTTATTGTGTTATATTAACATGTAGGGGTTTAGATGCATTCAAAAAGGCTGGAGGAACGGTCCCAAGGAAAAAGAACCAGCCAATAAATTGGCAGAACGTACAAGTAAGTTCCCGACTCGAATATATATATTATTGATGTGAATTGTGCTTAGTTGTATTATTTTGTATGTTTCAATTTATAGTGTGCTACACAAGACAATGGCTGGGCATGCGCATACTATGTGATGCGATTTATGCAGATGATTATCAAATATGCCGCATTGGACATCGATACCATACATGAGGTATTATATATAGTCTCATTAGTTTGTATGAAATATATCAATCTTATCTTATTTTTATATTATTACTTATCTATATACATCATTCTCTTTGCAGGTGTTTAAAACTAACAACACTACAGGTAAACGCTTAAAAAATATACATGCTCCATATACGATGGAAGCATTAAATGAAGTAAGAGAAGAATGGGCAAAAGCCATACAAGAAGTGGCAACTGTAAGATATAATTGGGATGTTGATAGCGATAATGAATGATACTTTGTAAATGAATATTTCTGAATGTTAATACATGTATTTGAATGTTTCTATATGTGTGAATGTGAGAATTGAATTGATGTCTGAATTTATGTACTTGTGTAGAATTTTCCTTGTGACTTTTGCAGGTTTGCGGCCTGTTTGTAGGCTGATATCAATGGATGTCGTAAACCTGCAGTTCAGAAAACTGAACTGCAGGTTCTCATCCTGTTGACCAGCCACAGCAGGCCTGCAAACTGATATGAAAAAAATATATATATAAATAGGCGTCGGTTATTTATAGAAAACCTTCAGTAAAGACCTACAGTGTCGATTATTTGATACAAACCGACGCCTAATAGTACAAACAACCCGACCGTGCAGGATAGCACGGCCGTGGTGTAAAAAGGCGTCAGTTATTCATATAAAACCGACGCCTACAGTACTAAACACGGCCGTGCAGGGAAGCACGGCCGTGTCGTCTTGAAGTACAGGCGTCGGTGGTTTAGTATATAACCGACGCCAAAAGTGTTTGCGCCACAGAAAATGGCGTCATCTAGGGCACTTTATGTGTCGGTTATCTACTAAAACACCAACGCTATATTCTATATAGGCGTCGGTTGGTTAGTAAATAACCGACGCACAAAGTGCCCTAGATGACGCCATTTTCTGTGGCGCGAACACTTTTGGCGGCGGTTATTTACTAAACAACCAACGCCTATAGACAAATAGGCATCGGTTAAAAAACCGAAGCCGAAGTGTTCGACCTTTAGCGGCGCCCACATAGGCGTTGGTCGGAAACTGACGCCAAATGGGGTTAAACGACCGACGCCAAAGGCCGTTTATGTAGTAGTGTGAGGGGTATGGAAGAAGCAGATAGAGGGAGGTGGTGTGCCACCCCGAACTTAGGGTTTGGCACTATTTTGTCTATTTTTGTTTCTTTTTGATGGACGGAGGTGTACGAAGATGATAGAAGAAGTGTAGAGGAGAGTTCAGATCAAAATGCAACTTGATTTACAATTCAGTGCACCGGGTGGTAATCTTTATCATACTCTGCTCAAATAATGACTTGATGAGGATCTAGTGGAGATTCTATGATATTGTTCCACTTATCAGTTCAGAAGCATGATGTGTTTGATCTCAATCAGTTCGACAGACAGTTGCCATTTTTGTAGAAGGATCATGATGTTAGGATTCATAAGCTTCACAAGATGATTTCAATCAAAAGGCTAGTTGTTAGAAAATGGTCCTTTTGAAGATCTGCTTCGAGTAAGGATGGTATAATGATGCAAAGAAAAGAATGGAGAGAAAAAATGGCCAGATAGGTAATGGCTATTATTGAAAGGAAAAGCATCAAAACTTCATCAAGTTTCTGTTCAAATTCTTTGAGAACATAAAAATTTTGAAAATTTTGATCAAAATTGCACAGATGAAATATTTAGTATGAAAAAGATGGGTGTAAGTGGGAAGTGAAGTATGTACCACCCACCATCCACATTGAAGTTAGAAATTTTCTCATCCTGAGCAAACTCTAAATCTGAGATGGAGGGGAAAATTCATGCTGGTTGGACCACCAGATGTGGTTGTGTTCCAATAAGTGTGTATCCTCCATCTGAAAATTCCAAAAATGAAGACTAATCAGAACTCAAGATAGGATCTCATGATGCGGTTTTTTATTTAGTGCAAAATTGTCTAAAATTTAAAAACAAAATTGAGGAAAATTTCTAATTAAAAACTAAAAGTAAAAATGAAGTTATTGATCGGGTTGCCTCCCGACAAGCGCCTTTGTTGTACGTTGATGGCTTGACGTGAGTCCTTCAATTTTTTGGTGGATACATTGGATTGGTAAGATCCATCATTGCTTCAGTGCCTATGTCAGCTGAGGTGAAATATCTCTTCAAGCATTGTCCATTAGCAACACATTTTCCTGACTGTTCGCTCCATAAAAATGAAAGCACCATGCGGGTAGATGCTCTTGACAATGCAAGGTCCAGACGAGAGAGAATGGAGTTTCCCTAGGAATAACCTCAGTCTTGAGTTGAATAGTACAACTTGGTCTCCCACTTGAATGTCCTTTCTTTTTAGATGACCATCGTGCCAAAGTTTGGTGCGTTCTTTGTAGATTTGTGCATTCTCATATGCTATCATCCGGAGTTCTTTCAGCCCTTAAAGTTGTAGAATCCTGGCTCTGCATGCTTGCTTCATGTAAAAATTTGGTTGTTTGATTGCCCACCATGCTTTGTGTTTGAGTTCTACACGCAGGTGGCATGACTTTCCATAGATTAAATGAAATGGTGTAGTTCTGAGAGGAGACTTAAAAGCGGTGTGGTAGGCCCAAAAGGCGTCATTGATTTTCACTAACCAATATTTTCAGTTGCGGCCTACTATCTTTTCCAAGGTAGCCTTGAGTTGACAGTTACAGACCTCTACCTTCCCACTTGTCTGGGGATGGTAGGGTGAGGCTACCTTGTGTGTTACACCATATTTCCTCAGTAAGGCTTCAAAACTTCTTTCTAGAAAATGATAGCCTCCGTTGGATATCATGGTTCGTGGGACTCCGAAATGGGGAAAAATAATATCCTTGAACATTTTTATGATAGGTTTGGGATCATTAGTGATGGTTGGTATGGCCTCTACCCATTTTGAGACATAATCAACCATGACTAGGATGTAGGAAAATCCATGTGAAGATGGGAATGGACCCATGTAGTCCACTCCCTAAACATCAAAAACCTGGATTTCTTGCCACAACTTGAGTGGCATCGCATCTCTTTTTGTTATGTTGTCGGTTCTCTTGCATTTGTCAGATGATAGAACAAAGTTGTAGGAATCTTTGGATATGGTTGGCCAAAAGAAACTACATTGCAAAACTTTCAAAGAAGTTTTCTTAGAACTCATATGGCCTCCAACTGGGCCTGAGTGACATTGCTCTAAAATAAGTTGGGCTTCCTCTTCAACGATACAATATGTGTAGAGTCCATCAGCACATAGCTTGAATATGTACGGTTCATCCCAGTGATACTGCTTCACATTATGCATGAATTTCTTCAATGTATTTCTGATGCATTCAGGGTGGATGACACCAACAGTGAGATAGTTCACATAATCTAAGTACCAAGGGGTAGCTCACTACTACATAAATGGCTTATAAAGTCACTTTTCAAGGTGTCGGTTGTATACATAAACCGACACCTAAACTCTACAGTGTCGGCTGATAACATAAACTGACATCCAATCTATGAAGGGCGACCAGACACGGGTACCGCTTTTACTAAGTGTCGATTACTTATTAAAAAACCGACACCTAAAAGTAACCGTCAAAAATAAAATTTCCAGCGAAAAAAATTGCCTCCAAAAATTGACATACAGCGTCGGTTTTTAATGGAGGAACCGACAACTAAATCTTTTCTGTGAGACATAAATTTGTACAATGTTAGTCGTCGGTTTTGTGACAATAACCGATGCCGTTGTGTTTTCATGCTATTAACCGTGAAAATTTTCACCTCCCTTTAGTGTCGGTGTTTTGTTGTAAACCGACAATAAAAACATTCAGTGTCGGTTTTTAAAAAACCGATACCTAATGTTAACTTAAATCGCGCAAAAGAGCCCGAATCTTCCCCTTTCTCTATTTCATTCATTCTCGTGCTCAGGGTTTGGTCCTCCGACGATTTCTCTTCCGCCCGGTGCCGCTCCTCACCTGCTGCTCTATCTTCCGCCGAAGCTCCTCGTCGGCGCCGCTCGCCGCCTGCTGCTGCAGTTTCTCGCCACCACCTGCTGCTGCAGCTCCTCGCTGGCGCCGCTCGCCCCCTGCTGCTGCAGTTTCTCGCCGCCGCTCCTCGCCGCCGCCCTCTCCTTCTCTGCTCTGCCGGCGCCCTCTCCTTCTCTGCTCGACGTCGGCGCCTCTCCTTCTCCACACTGCTACCAACAGTAGGCCTCCTTTCTTCTTCTTCTTCTTCCTTCTCCCTCTCCTTACCTACAATAACCACGGCCGTGTGGGCTGGCACGACCGTGGCTGTGTTGGCCGACCACACGGTCGTGCTACCCAACACGGCCGTGTGGTTGGCCAACACAGCCATGGCCGTGCCAGCCCACACGACTGTGGTTGCTGTTGGTTATTTATGTACTGATTTTGTTATGATTTAATCATCTACTTAATATTCTAATCATGTTCTATGATAAGCCTTAGTTAATTTAATATGCATACTTTGTATGTAAGATATAGTAATCAGGTACTGCTGTATATCCAAGTAAATTACATGTAACTAATCATGACATAGCTAGATTTTAGAATGCATACTTTGGTTAAATGTACTGCTGTAATTTTTGATCAAGTGATGATATGTAAATGTAGCAATATGTTAGTAAGGTATCAATGATAAGTCTGCTGTAACGTGATGCAAAATAGTTATTGTATCATGCATATCTTAATACTTTTTTGTTTTATAGTTGTATAGGGTGTTTTATGAGTGACAAGTCTATTGTTTAATAGTTTAGCTATAATCATTGTTTTATAGTTGTGTTATAAAGTATTTGGGTGTTTAGTATGGTTATTTAGGGTGTTCAAATATGTATAAAGGTTCCAAAAAGTATAGTATATATATGCATACATGTGCATTTTTTTATAAAATTGTATAGAAAATCAAAACCCATTCTTGGTGAGAATCCTAATCACCCTTCTTGCTTAATGATGAACTGTAATGCACACATGTGACATGCTTGGAATGTAAATGATGAACTTTTCCCTAAATTGCCAATCATGCTTTTAAAGACATCAATAATCACCCTAACTTGAAGAACTAGGATTTTAGGTATAAGAATGACAACACATTATTTGTTGGCCTAGAAATCCGTCCAAGATTTACTCATTAGGAGTAAATCTTGGATAGTCCCCGGTTTGGGACTGTTCTTGAACACCTAATCTCGCTTAGGATGTAAGTTTATAATGTGTATTGGGTTTTCAAGAAAATTTCGGCAGCATTTCCCCGTTTGTTCTCTAAGTACATATGTACTTGGAGAACAGCGGGGAAATGCTGCCGAAATTTTCTTGAAAACCCAATACACATTATACATTTACTAGTGAGATTAGGTGTTCAAGGATGGGATAGGTGGTACATGTACATTTATTATATATAAGAATGACATCACATGTATTTGTTAACCCTAGACCGTAATCTTGTTGTAATATATACTTGTTTTCTCTTTGATCATAGAGCTTTACAATTTTGTTGTGATATATACTTTGTTGTAATAATGTGAACTTTACAATGTGAGCTTTGCACTTTGAAGTACTACTTTACAATGTGAACTTTACAATTTGAATGTGAATTTGCAGATGGCTGACCATTCTCTTGATGACCGTGCTGATGACTACCGTGAGGGTGAGGACATCAATGCGCCGCCTCACAATGTAAGTTTTAAAAATATATCATATATTTATATCTATATGTCCATTTATAGTTATATCTTGTAAATGTGAATTATTTTGTCAAATTTTAGGTTGATGATGCACAGGTACCATCTGAAGCACTTGAGGCACTTGATCAACAACACCAGCAAGTTGACAAGAGAAGGGGCATCACTATGATGAAGAAGTTAATTGCGCAAAAGGGCAATGGACCCAAACTTGTTGTGGATTTCGATAATGCAGGAAATGCATGTGGTGTGAATTGCAATTCATTTATTTCATATCTTGGGTTTGTTACTCGTAGCCATTGCGGTTGTCGCTTAGATTCTTGGCATAAAGTTTCTAAGGAGAAGAAAGATTTAATATGGAGGGATTTATGCGTGAGTTATTATTAATTTGCAATTCTATTTTGTATATTACTAAATTTTTGGATACTAGTTAATAGCAATTCTATTTTGCAGAGTATATTTGAATTGGATGAAAAGCTGCATCGTAAATGCGTGATGCAACGCTGTGGGAGAGTCCTAAGGAACTATAGGACAAATCTCACCAGATAATATATAAAAGAAGCCGACAAGAGGAAGAAGATAGCCACTGAACAGTGGAACTTCCTGGACAAAGAAGAATGGGACGCGTTTGTCGCTTCAAGACAAACTGATGAATTCAAGGTATTAGGCGTCAGTCTCAATCTCATTAATTAATATATGTTGTATTCACTTATTCAAGATTAACATTTAGTGGTACTAACCAAATCATTAATTTCCATACTAACTAGGCCCTCAGTGAGGCACAAACATCAAGGCGTGCACCGAATGTGCATGACCACAGAATGGGTCCAAAGGGGTATGCAGGTGTTCGCCAAAGACTACAGGCTGAGGCTACTTCTGCTCAGTCTGCTACTACTCAGGAGTCCTCTACCATAGGTAGCACACCTCTGCCTCGCCATGATGTCTGGATAGCTGGGAGGCAAAATAAGAAGGGAGAAATAACTAAGGCCGCAACTGCTTAGGCGGCTGCAAAAATGGTAAAATACAACTCTTACAACAATCATTCGAATATTGATTATTTGTGTTGTTTACTTAAGTACAAATTTTTGTTTTGGCGATTAGCGGGAGCTGCACGAGCTGAGGAAACAAGGAAAGTTCATCCCTGAGGGAACAAATGATGAATTGACAGTTGCTCTGGGTAACCCAGAGCATCCTGGACGTGTTAGGGCTGCAGGCGCTGGTGTGGGCATCAAATCTTTTTTTGGGTCATCCCAGCGCAAACATGTCCCAAAAGCGGGACTTTCACAAGAAGAGGTAACATATTCTTTCTTTATAATGTTACTGTAAAAGAGAATTCAAAAATTAGAATTTGACGTTTCTTTTATCCATGTATAGGTGGATAAGCTATTTGACAGGAAACTCGAAGAAGCAATGAAAAAGTGGCAGGCATCTCAGACTGCCACTTACCAGACAATACCTACTGCAGACTCTACTCCTACTCCTACTGCACAGGTTGGGAGTAATCCTGTAGAACCACCACCTAGCACATCCACTGTAAGTATTTTTATGACATAGTAACTAGTTTTTTAATTCAAGATGATACGTATATATGAAATTGTAGTCGTTTCAAAAAAAGATGATATGTATATATGTATATAACATTCTTTACACAAAAATTTGTAGGGGTTGAAGCCATGCCGTCTAAAAAGTAAAGAATATGTCGTGGCAGAGGCGTCAGCTTACCCATCCCTACCAGGGAAAACGTGTCATGGGTCTCCAGTACCAGCTGGTTGGATTCGGGTGAGCCCGATACATATATTCCCCCAGTGGATGGATCTTCCACTGCCATATGCCCACCCAGATTGTGAAACGCTTGGTGAGGCAATAGGCGGAGTGATATTGTGGCTAAAAGCGGATGTCTTCTTTACTGATAAGGTATGGTAAATTTACATTACGTTCAATTGTTAGTGTGTGTATATGCTGGCAGTTGATCTGAAATTATATATATATACAGGTTAAAAAGAAGACACCCACAGCATCTAGGCCTCCACTTCCACCTCCTACATTACCTAGTTGGGTTCCACAGGACCTACCTGTCCCGTTAGGTCCTAACTGTAGGGGTATGGCAGTATGGTTAGGGGAACATGATATAAACTCCCCTATAACTGTTTCTTCTGATTCAGATTCTACAGGTCAGTCATACGAAACAAAACTATTTATACAAGATATATTGGAGTTGTTTCGATATGATTGGCTAAATACATCTGTGATAGAGCTATGGATAAGGTGAGATATTCTTTATACATCCATATACCTTGTGTATGATCTGGTGATTTGGTTTCTTATTTATTAATTCATGCGTAATTAATACATATTTTGCAGCTACTTAGACAACATATGTGCAGATTTTGGATTCGAACATGTAGGGTTTTTGATTCCATCCTTGATTAGTCTAGTAGCTAAAGACCCTACATCAGTTCAACAATACTGCTGTGAGTCTTTTTCAAATTTTGCTGTAAAAAAGAAGACGGTGATAATGGCTCCATTCAATGTAGAGTAAGTTTACTTTGCTTATTATAATTTGGACTTAAGAAAATTACATTTTATTGTGGATTTTGAGTTATTAATTTTTAACTTTTTTTCCACTAGGGGTAGGCATTGGGAGTTATTGGTTATTGCCCCCGAGACGTTCACTATGTATTATCTAGATCCTAAGGGGGGTAAATTGAATACAAGATTTGGACACATAATGAAAATGGCAATATTTCGGTGAGAAATATTTCATTTTTCATATCCGTTAACATATATTATTACATTACTATCTAATTGCAATGTTCTATGTTACATTAACATGTAGGGGTTTTGAGGAGTGCAAAAAGGCTGGAGGAAAGGTCCCCACGAAAAAGAACCAGCCAATAATTTGGAAGAACGTGCAAGTAAGTTCCCGACTGCAATATATGTATATATTATTTATGTGAACAATGCTTAATTAGTTGTATTTTTTAATATTTTGCATGTTTGAATTTATAGTGTGCTACACAAGACAACGGATGGGCATGTGGATACTATGTCATGCGATATATGCACATGATTATCAAACATGCCGTACTGGATATCGAATGTATTACTCAGGTATTATATAGTCTCATTAGATAATATGATCGAAATATATCAATCTTATTTATAGCTCATTAATTATATATATACATCATTCTCTTTACAGGTGTTTAAAGCTGACCCCATTACAAGAAAGGACTTACCAAATGTTAATGCTCCCTATACAATGGGAGAATTAAATGAAGTAAGAGAAGAATGGGCAACAACCATACAATTAGTGGGGGCTTTAAAATATAATTGGGATCCTGATAGTGAATAATGACTAAACAATGATACTTTGTAAATGAATTTCTGAATTATAATATGTGTGAATGTTTCTACATGTCTGGATGTTTCTACATGTGTCTGAGTGAAAATGAATGAAAGTGTTGGTTGCTATATGAATGTTTCTACATGTGTGAATGTGAATGAATGGAACTACAGATTGCTAGCATGTGTGAATGTTTATAAATGTGTGAAAATAAAATGGAACTGCAGGTTGCATTGCTAAATGCATGTGCTACTTTTTTATTGTTAATTTTGCAGGTTTGCGGCCTGTTGTCAGCTGATATCAATGGATGTCGTAAAACCTGCAGTTCATAACTGAACTGAACATGTTTCTCATCCTGCGACCAGCCACAGCAGGTTTGCAGACTGACAGGAAAAAAAAACCAATAGGCGTCAGTTATTTGTAAATAACCGACACATAATGATATAGTGTCGGTGTTCCTACAATAAACCGACGTCTATGTCCTTAACACCACGGTCGTGCTGGACAGCACAGCCGTGGGGAAAAGATATATGGTGTCGGTTTTTTACTTATAACCGACACTGATAGTGCCCAAGATGGCGCCCTTTCTGTTGCGCGAAGGGTTTGGGTGTCTGTTTTTAACTAATAACTGACGCTTATAGTCCCATGATGGCACGTTTTCAGTGGCGCGCGAAGAGTTTGGGTGTCGGTTTTGGAACTGACGCATGATGGGTGGACTTTTAGTGTTGCCCACATAGGTGTCACTTAGAAACCGATACTAAAGGCTTTAAATAACCGACACTAAAGGTAGGTTATGTAGTAGTGGCTTCTGAAATTTTCATTAGTTGGTTATCCAGAAGAGAATCGTTAACTGGGATCTTCTCAGTTTCTAAGGTGTATATGCGACTTAGGTGGTTTGATACAACATTCTATGTATCCTTCTTATCTCTTATCTCTAAATCAAATTCTTGCAAGAGGAGAATCCATCTTATCAACCTGGGTTTTGCATCTTTCTTTTCCAGAAGGTAACAGATAGCAGCATGATCTGTGTAGACGATGACTTTAGAACCAATGAGATAAGATCTGAATTTGTCAAAGGCATACATGACTGCAAGTAGTTCCTTTTCAGTAGTCACGTAGTTCCTCTGAGCTTCATCGAGGGTCTTAGATGCATAGTAGATTACATAATGTTTCTTCTCTATACATCGGCCTAAAACAACACCCGTGGCATAATAAAATGGGTGATTGCAATCGAGAGCTCTAATGATTGATTTTGTTGTGAGAGCATGCTTTAGGTTGTTGAAACTCTTGACACATTCTTCGTCAAAATGGATGTCAGCACCCTTTAGCAACAAATTTTTCATTGGCTTGGTTATCTTGGAGAAGTCCTTTATAAATCGTCTGTAAATGCCAACATGACCAAGGAATGTGCGAACCTCTCTTGCATTTTTTAGAATAGCTAGTTTTGAAATCACTTCAATTTTCGCGTTGTCTACTTTGATCCCTTTATTGCAGACTCTATGTCCGAAAACAATGCCTTCCTTTACCATAACGTGACACTTCTCCTAGTTTGACACAAGATGTGCTTCTTCACACCATTTAAGGACAAGGGAGAGGTGCTTTAGGCATTAGTCATATGAATCTCCATATACGGAAAAATCATCCATAAAAACTTCCATGATAGTTTCAGTGAGACCATCGAATATGGCCACCATGCAACGTTGGAAAGTTGCAGGTGCATTGTAGAGACTGAACGACATCCTTCTAAAGGCATATGTTCCAAACGGGCAAGTAAACATAGTTTTCTCTTAGTCATCTAGATGTATAGGAATTTGATAGAATCTAGAGTAACCATCGAGATAGGAGAAATAATCTTGGTCAGCCAACCGTTCTTAGACTTGGTCAAGAAAAGGCATCGTGAAATGATCTTTTCATATCACCTTGTTCAACTTCTTGTAATCAATACACATCCTCCACTTAGTGACTATTCGAGTGGGGATGAGTTTGTTGTCTTCATTTTGTATCACAGTAGTTCCACCCTTCTTCGGGACAACATGTACAGGACTTACCCATGGTGAATCGGAGATCAGATAGATAATTCCTATCTTGAGCAACTTTATAACTTCAAGGCAAACAACTTCTTTCATATTCAGATTAAGCTTCCTTTGGTGTTCAACAATTGGCTGGTAATCTTCCATCATGGGGATTTTGTGCATGCACAATGCTTGACTGACCCCGGCGAGATAACTCATCTTATAGCCTATGGCTTTTCTTCTTTCTTTTAATTTTGTCAAGAGTTTATCTTCTTGTTCTGCTGTTATATCATAATTTATGATGACTGGGCAGACTTTGAGGTTATCTAGAAACACATACTTCAATCCCTCAGGTAGGGGTTTCATTTCAAGAGCTTGTTGTTTCTCACATGTTTCTTCAGTAACATCCATAGCTTTGAGTTCCTCAATTTTGGCTTCAGGATCTTCTTTAACGGTATCGAGGTGGGGAATACAACTTTTCACTTGCTCATCAACTGAACTTTCTTCATTGGGATTAGTTAGGGCCATTCCTAAAGTATCTTCTTGTTTATAATCCTCTTGTGTGAGGAGTGACATCTTCTCTATGCACTCAATCAAGTAGACTTCTTCTTGCATGCTTGGTCTTCGCATACTTTCAAATACTTTGAACTCGAGAGTTTCTTGGCCTAGTCTGAGTAGCAAGGTTCCCGCCTCAACATCAATCAAAGCTCTTGTAGAGGCAAGGAATAGATGACCAAATACGAGAGGGTATCTGGCATCTTCTTTTATGTCCATTATGACAAAGTCACATGGAACATAGGAATCCTTGCCTACCTTGACAGGTACATCTTCAATGATTCCCAAGGGAAGAGTCACAGTGTTATCTGCAAGTTGTATGGTCATGCTAGTCGGGAGCAGTTCAGAAAACCCTAGCCTTATAAAAAGGCTAAGTGGTATGATAGAGATGCTAGCACCAAGATCGACCAATCCTTTCTTACATGAATAGTCGCCAATATGGCATGAAATCCCAAAGGATCCTGGATCTTTCAACTTCTTTGGCACCTTGCTCTGAATAATGTCGGAAGTGGTGGTTTCTAACTTGATTGTCTCATATACTTCAGTTATATACTTCCTTGTAAGGAGAGACTTTAAGTACTTTGTCCATGCTGGTATTTCAGCCAGCGCATCAAGAAAGGGTATATCAACATGAAGCTTCTTCATAGCTTCTTTGAACTTGTTGAATCGAGTGTCAAGCTTTGTCTGCCTCAAATGAGCTGGGAAAGGTATATGAGGCTTGTACACTGGCATGTTCGGCTCAGGTGTATCTTCAGTTTTTGTAACGGTAGGTTCTTCAGAACTTGCCTTGTCTGTTTTATCAAAAGCTACTTCCCTTTTTGGTTGAGACTCAAATGTTGTAGGGTCTTGGACAACCACAGAGTCACCCTCATCAGTAATAACCATAATTGTCTCAACAGGAGGATCAGAATAATCTTTTCCAGACATGGTGGTGACAACCTTCAGTTGCTCAGGGTGCTTAAGGTTGTTCTCCGGTTGGCCAGCAAAGGCTCCAGTAGGTGGCTTCATGCTAGCTGCAAGTTGGGCTAGTTGAGATTCAATAGCCTTCTGATGGGCTTGATATTTAGCTATCATAGTCTTCTATGATTGTAGCATCTTTTCAATGGACGTTATCTTGTCATTAGATGAGACGAGGCTGGCTTGTTGCCCTTGTTGTTGGTTCTGGTAAGGGACTTGGTTGGGATTCTGGAACTGAGAATTGTTCTGATAATTGTTGAAATTCATGTTCGAAATGTTACCCCTAAAGTTCCCTTGATTCCCGAAATTTGGTTGTTGGTTATAGTGGAATCCTGGTGGTCCTTGTTGCTGATTATTTGAACCAAGTTGTCGCGAGTTTTCCGCTCCAGAAGGATTTCCGTATTGAAAACTAGGATGGTTTCTACTCTAATTCAGATTGTAATATCCTTGACCAGGGATGGTATTGACAGCATTCAGATTTTCCATTTGACTAATATCTCGTTGGCCATAGACGTTGCTTATAACAACATCATAAAGAACATTGCAAGCTAGCGTGGAATGATCAGTGCCTTTACATGCTTCGTAGAACAGTGTAGTTGACTTCATCTATTCTTATTATTGTGGGAACGAGTGTGTTCTTTTATAAGCAGCAAGAACGATTCAATATGGTCTTGCTTGGCAACTAAGAGTTTGAGGGTCTCAGAAATAGACTTGTATTCAGGAGTGGCTTTAGCCATAGCCACCTTCAACACTCCTTTGCCTACAGATCTACCCCAATTAGCTTGATTTTTAGCTCCAAGGGTGACAACCTTCCATGCGATGTCATAACTCTGACGCATAAAGTTTCCTCCAGACGAGGAGTCTAAGAATCTTTTGATGTCATCATCCACACCCCTATAGAAGATCTCGATGAGTTGATTCTTAGGTATGCCATGGTGTGGACACTTGCACAGGAGCTCTTTATATCTTTCCCATGCTTCAGCAAGGGATTCTCTAGGGACCTGAGTGAACATTGTTATTTCACCCCTAATTTCATAGGTGCGAGAAGGGGGGTAGAATTTTTCTAGAAAGACATTTTGAAGTTGTTCCCAAGTGGTGATGGGTTCGCATTTCAAGGAATTGTACCAACTTATAGATCTATCAACAAGAGAATACTTGAAGAGACAGAGTCGGATGGCATCATCTGTGACTCAATTTTTCTTTGTCATAGTACATAGATCAATAAATCTCATGAGATGTTCCTGACTATCTTCTCCTTCCTTACCATAGAATGGACTGTTTTGAAGCAAGGTGATCCAATGTGCCCTTATCTCAAAGTTGGGAGCATTGATAGGAGGAGGTTGTACCGGGTGATGAACGTTAGCAACATATGGGATGGAGAACTCCCTAAGGTCTTTCTGTAGTTTTGCTACTTGTGTTGCTGCTTGTGCTACTCAGATATCTGTTTCAACTACAATTCTAGCTTCTTGCATAAGCCTTTCTCTTTGTGCATTAAGGGATTGAGCAACTTTTCATGCTATTTCCTCCTCTTGAGCCATCCTCGGTTGGTTCTCTCTATTTTGTCAATGAAAAGTTCTATCTATCTCAGGATCAAAGCTAGTAGTGAGACCGGGATTGTTAGAGCGGTGCATGCACTAGTCTTTGTTGGTACCTGGGATGGAAAGAGTTTTCAAATGTGAGGTTGGTGGAGTAGAACCGAATTCAAGTGAATGATCAATTGTATCAAAAGAAAAAGAAAAATCCTAGATTAGCCTCAAAAGAACTAGATTTGACTAACTGATTACGTTATCCTCGGCAACGACACCAGAATTTGATGTGGTTTATTATCGCACTAAAAAATTCACTCAGGGTTGAAATCCCTAAGTTTTTACCAAAACCTCTTGCAATAATACCACTCGCAAGCCGACGGGTCTTATCGTAGTATAGTTAAGGATCGAATCCTAAGGGACAATGTTTTTAAGAATTGTTGCTAGTCTAGACCAGTTCAAGTAAGGCTAATATTTAAAACAAAGATTGAGTTGAGTTTAATTAAACTAAGTGCAGGGAAGTAAAGATCAAAATTAAAGTTGATCTAGATTAATGATATGGAATCTTTGGGATGGTACCGGGTTTCACCACCATTGCACATGAAAACACATCCAATCACAAAACATCCAGGCAAGATCTAACTATCCAAATAGAACTACTGTGAACCATCCCTGAGGGATGTTTAGGTTCGTGTAAGCATCACCTTAGGCATCAAATGTCTCTTCGCCATCCGGATCATGCTCTTACGGTTCCGAAGATACATATTTCAAACTAAAGTTGTGGCCCTCCCTGAGTGATGTTTAGGCACATAGAAGTGTCACCATGGGCTAGATGGCTCGTCCCCTCACAGATCATACACTTATGACCTCAAGGAATCCCTTTCTATTTCTAGTCAGGGAGTCAACCGTGCTAATCAACAAGCAAGCAGGCGATTAATCAACAAGAAAACATTGACTATTACCAATGAATATACTTATATCCAATTGAAGTTGTGGCCCTCCCTGCGGGATGTTTAGGCCACAAAAGCATCAACATGGGCTAGATGGCTCATCGCCTTATGGGTCATACACTTACTACCTCAAGGAATCCCATTCTATTTCTAGTTTGGGAGTCAACCTCGTTAATCGACATTCTACCCTACTCATAGAAGTTCTTGCAACATAGGGAAGAACAAGATAAAAGCAAGCAGGTAATCTATCTACAAACATTAACGATTAACAACAAAATGAAAAGTTATATTCATTACCATGGAATGTTTAACAAGAGAACATGCTTGCATGGGTAGCGGGGATAGTCCTCACACCCCAGAAAAAAGGAACTACTCGCTCATGATGCGAGAAACAAGAAGAATAAGAGAGAGGGAAGGTTCCACCATGAGCATGATGCAGAAGGTAGTCACAGCTCGGTGAAGATGATGCGATCTTCTATGTCGTACTGGAGCAGATCTGGATGAGGAGGAAGAACCACCAAGGCAGACCAGGAAGATCTTCTTCTCCACCTTCTTTCTCATCTTGACCTCCTTACTCGTAGAAGGAGCAGAAGGTGAAGTGGCAATGGCATGGATGATCAGGATAGAACATGCATTCAGGCATCCAGTCAGCGTCCTGGGTCCGATGCCTGAATGAGGACCCTTGTGGCTCTATTTATAGGCACTGGTCAGGTCCTTACATTTTTGGCGTGATTCCTCTTCAAGCGGTTTGGAGCAAACACTCTTCTTGAATGGTTTGGAAACTGAGAGGATCCTAACAGTCTTGAGATCGATTGCCACCAAACGGTCTTGAGGATCGATGGTCTCTAAACAATTTGGAGACCGATCACTGCTTACTGGTTTGTGCCTCTCGCGGTCTTGAGGACCTAACAGTCTGTGCCCTAAATGATCTTGAGGATCGATTGTCATCAAATGGTCTTTGGCGTCCCTCCATCCAAACGGTCTTCGTCATCTAAATAGTCTTCGTCTCCAATGGTCCTGGAGTCTTAACTATTTGGAGATGTAAATGGTCTTGAAGACCGATGGGTTTCAAACGGTCTTGGGAATCAATCACTGGTTCATCATAATTTTCTACCCCAACGGTTCTTCACTTCCAAATGGTCTCACATGATTGCGTCCAAATGGTCTTACTGATGGATGAAGTCTATACGGTCTCAAAGATCATTTGCTGCCACACGGTCTTAAAAGAGTGTGGAGGTTAGAGACTAGGACCGTGAGAGAGGTGGGGGCGGTGTAGGGCGTCGAGGGTTAGGTTTTGCAGGTGGTGGTCTGTGGCAGGAATGAAGAAGGGGAAGAAGAAAGAAGCAGGTGCGTCAGGAAGTAGTTCGACGAGATGTTGAGGGTTGCAAGTCGATGGAGAGGAAGGAAGAGGACAACATCGCTAGGGTAGGAGGCATTGGTGGTGGCAGGGATACAGTCGCCAATTCTCCTTGCAGTCTCGAGTAGATGGTTGCCCATATGGTCTTGAGACCTTGAGGCTTCACACGGTCTTGAGATCGTATGGCCTCACACGGTCTTGAGACTATGAGGATTCACATGGTCTTGAGACCGTATGGCCTCACATGGTCTTGAGACCGTATGGAAGGGAAAAACCGCTTGGAGGAAAACCGCAAGGAGGGTGGATCGTTGGATCAAGATCATGTGGATGAATGGCTAAGATCGAGAGGTCAAAACTGAATGAATGAAACTATTTGGATTGTAACTGATTGATCAAGACCAAGGCTGAGAAAATATTGAGTAGAGGTAAATATAGGGTTGAGTAAAAGTGTTCCCCAGTTGAAGGTTCACCCTCATTGTAATCAGCATAATCTGCATAAAATACATATAAAACTAGTTAATAACTTGATAATCTGATCAACCAAGCAAAATTGCACATTGTCAGATTTAAGGAGGTGAAATTAAATGTATTGAGTCGAATTGGGCCCAAAATGGTGACTGAAAATCATGATGAATTCGGATTCATCAATGCTATAGTTAACTAATTTCCAAATTTTATTTTGGTTCTAGAGTCCTTCTAACCTTTCGATACATTATTGGATGGTGGATAACTTCTCTTTTACCTTTGCTAGTTCAAGCAAGCTAGGTATTTTCTATGAAATAGTAGCATGATTTTTATCTCCAATATTCTCCTCCATCCATCCCCCTTTCATAGAAATTTCTTCAGCATTGTAATGGTCATCCAATTTTGAATCGAATGATCTAGTGATTAAACCCTAAGTCTCATTATACAAGAAAACCCCAAATCCACCATAATTGACCATCTACCCCTGAGTTCTATATTCCTGTTCACCAACTCCTACCTATAATTGAGCATCTAAAAACCTCTATCGAACCTTCATGGACTCTCCTTTTCCATGAATTGAGTCACGAGTTGTGCATTGTTCCACCACGAACCTGAATTACTCCACAAGATCTCATTGTTCTTCTTCTTACCTCAGACCACCAAAAACCCAAATGGGTTATTATTAAGTTTCCTTGGACCCCTAATTTCTTTTCCCTACTCTTGTATTCTCGTGAGAGTTTGTATTTCTTCTGATAAATTAGGATTTGGTGTATGTTGTTAGTGGGGTTCCTAGTGAGGGTTCCTCATGATTCCTCAACCACAAAGGCTTCAGCTTTGGAATTAGAAACTTTGAATGACAGTTTCCTTCTCTCTTTTCATTTGGTTTCTTGTGGAAATCACCAACTACAACTTCCCAATTTCTCCCTTACTTCTTCCTCTACTACATGATTGTATTACCACTTTTTTCCACCTTAGAAGTGAAGTATAGGTTCCTTGGGTATTCCTAGTTTCTACAAAGCCATCAGGATGTGTTCTAAAGTGTGTTATAGACCAATGCACCCTTTGGATGCTTGGTCTGGAGCTGCTTCACAACCATGACGTGGAAGGGGGAGGAAATGAAACCCTACTGTGATATCTTCTCTCTATTCTTCCTTTCTTTTCTCACTTTGTTTTCTTCCAGGGAAAAATTGTCTTTTTGCTGTCAGTTTGTTTTCTTTATTGTGTTGAGTTGTGCTACATGTTGGTTTCTGATTGGGCCGATTGACCATCGTTGATTGGTCCATCTCAGAGGGACCCATCTTTTCTCACGTGGATATTGATTACCCATGTGGATTTCTCTATTTTCTTATTGGTCAGGATTCTAAAATTTAAAACTAATTCTTTGATTATAAAAAACTACCCAAATACTAGAAAATTATCCTCCATCCAAATAAAAATATTTCATAGCCCATATATAAATATTAAAAGTGTAAATAATTTGAGGTTTATAATATGAATATTAATTAATTGTTTGTATATAAAAACATATGTTAGGTGAATAAGAATCCTAACATGGATCTAGGGTTTGGATTTGAAAAGTTGACAAACATCTTTGACGTATGATACATCTTCATATCTATAACTATTTACCACTCTCTTGAGCCTCTTTTGAGTTATTTATTTATGAACTATCTTTTTCTTTACTTAATGTCCTATCTTGGTCTATTCTTAATGAATTTGAATCCTTAATACTCTTGAACTATCTATATTCCATGTTGAACTCTAAAGTTGTAATATGTTTCTTGATGAAATCCTTATTTAGGAATTGCATTATTTGTTCCTTATTATAAGATGGTACCCTAATTTTACAATGTATATGGTGGATGTTTTGTATTGACCATTTATGTGATGGCAAGCTCATTAATTCTATTTATTTGACTGAAATTTCACTTACCTCTACATTTTGCATGCTTTGTGATACAATAGACTTAGGGATGTATAAGTTCATTGCTTTTATGGGATTATGTTCCCTTTATGATTGGGAATTTGGGATGGATGTTATGAGCCCCATACCCCATGTTATGTTCCTGTGTTATTTTGGTATGGAGTTTATGGGCCCCATACCTGGGTTTTTGCCCACCTTATATATTGGGAGTCTGATTATGTGCCTTATTGTATTTATTCTTAGGATTATGTGCCCTGGTCACTATTTTATATTTATATTTTATTAGTGCTATTTTTATCTCATATGCATGTAGGTTGGTTATTATTGTTATTGGGTTATGTGCCCTAAATTCGTTATGTGTACTTTTCCTCTTGGATGGGAAGCCTTGTTATATTGACGTCCTTTTTCCTAAGGTTGCTCTATCCCCAATTAATATGCACATAAAAGATCTTATGATGATAGTATCCATCTTTGTCGTCTCTTATGGGATGTGATTCCAACACCTAGGTAGAGTTCAAGGTGGAGAGAACCACAGTTAACCAAGTGAACTTCGAGTGTCGATGAATCTTCTTGGGAGATAAAATCAAGGTGGTTAGATAACCCTCTACTGGTCCTATTTTATAGTTTAGTCTTCTTATGTATCACCATATGCGGTGAAGGATCGTGATATAAACAAGCATTGTAATAGTTAGATGTTTTATATTCCACTACTATACTTTGATCTTGCATACCATTTATTTGAGAGAAGAAAAAATAAAAATACTCCAACATACTTCTTAATGTGATTAATTTGATGGGTTTATAAATAAAATTTAGTAGGGAGTGGTCCCCTTGTGGGTCGCACTCATTACATCTTCTGATGGCTCCATTAATGACTCAGCCTTTTCAAGTCATACAGAGCGGATTGGCTCAGGGGTGGACTGGACTAGAAGGATCAGGTCAAGTATTAGACAACATAAAGTCCCAGCCTCAGCCTAATCAACCCCTATAGGGCTCAAATTTCTAGTAGAAACTTGGAGTAAAAAACACGATGACCAACAAATTTTCCTCACATCACCATATAAGACTTACTGGCGATGACATGAATGTGGTTCTTAGCAAGTTATGGCTCTAGATAGGCTTCTGAGGATGTAAAGGTTTCTTCAAGTGTGGCCATAGCGGATGAGAGGGGATTGTAGATACCCTTGGGTGGAACTTCTCCACCAAGAGGGAGCTATGCCTTGGGTATCTATGAAGATCCATGGAACCCAACAAATCTCAGGGTGTCCATGTCAATTCTAGCATAGAATGTCAGGAGATCCAATGAACCAAAGAAGAAGAGAGATGTCACAAACATACTTCCATTATAAGGTGTGTACATGGGACTCTTTAAGAGAAAACATGAAGAGATATTTTGCCAACTACGTCCTACAGCTCCTTCCTATAGTTCGGTAGTGTTTGTCCAATGAGGAGTTCATCAACTATTCTCGTGTCTCCTGAGGATGGGATTCCAGGGTATGTAAGGTGACCACACGAAGAAACACTATATAGATGGTGGATGTAGATTGCATCAACACTAGAGGCCTCAAGTTGGTGATCTCAACAATATAGGTGTGACAGCCTAGATTTCTCTCTCATCTATTATACTCTTCCTCTCTCATCAAATAATTTTATTAATCAATTTGATATAAATTTCATAGTTTACAGTTTGGGATGCCCCTATTTGATCACATCCATGGTTGATTTCACAATATGTGACTTCGATTTACACTTTTGTTAGAGTGTCATTCTTTAATGAATCATTCTCTTGCAACTAAAATTAAACTCATAAACAAGCTATTCTTGTTCGTTATGGTATTTTTGAAGTAGATGATTCAATTGTGTATCCAATGGCACATGAATCATCTAAAACTGACATATGTAGATCTAGATATGATCTTTGGATTTTTTCTTATAATCTTGATTTTAATCTTAGTTTATGCTCTTTTACTTGCTTCTTGGGTGATGATGGACTTAGTGGGCCCAAGGCTGAGCATCATGTGTCGAGCAACCCATTCTCTTGTGTTCTCCATCCATAATTGTTTGTTGGGGTGTTAGACCTCCATCCAATGGATTCTGCCAGTTCCATACAGACCATTGACACAAGCAGCACTGCTCCGTTTTGCTCCATTTAATCGGTGACCATTTCTGCTCCTTTTTCCCAATATAAAACCACCAACCCACTCATCAACATACCCACTTGCTTTTACCTCTTGTTTCCTTCTCAAATTCATTCCCAATGCACCCCTCTAGTTCCTTTCTTCGTCCCCCTCTCTTAGTGGCATCGTGGCCCTATCCCTTTTGGGCATGTTTGTATCTCTACCATCCTGCCCCAACTATTTGGGTGAGACACCTCGTGCCTTTGTTAAAATGGTGCATGACCCATCGGTGGGGGAAAAGGTGCCTTGTGGTTTTGTGACCACCCAGCTCCGGTGAGCCATGGATTGTCTAATCGCCACAGCTCATTCGCAAGACCTCATGGAGGGGATGACTCTGGGTCAAGCCCCGATGAAATATGGGCACACAACAACCATTGAAAGGTGGCCATGTCAGCCAAACCCGCCCCTCTAACTTCAACGTAGTGGGATTGAGGATCTGTGCCTCCAGATCTACTATCAAAGGACCTGATTTTGTGATAAATAGAATGTAACACCTTATCTTCTTTTCTCTATAGTTCTGATGTGAATCGTTAAAAATGTAACTCTTAACACCCTTAGCCAAATATAGTAAATCTATATATTATTTTAATTAAATTGACAACACCTACATTTTAGGCATGGTCTTAGGTCTTAAAGTTGCTTCCTATTTCTCTACTTTGCTAAAAAACAAACTTTGACTATGTTGACCATATTGGATGAATATTGATGATAAACGTTGTACCTTTATTGCTCAATCTACCACCGAGTCATCTAATAATTATTTGTTATGTAGTACTGAACTAATTGATGTCCTACTCACCCCTATTTTCTTTTGATGACATTAAATGCACACGTGTCGTTGCTTTGAATATTAGTGATGTGCTTTTCCCTAAAATGCTAATTTTACATCTCATATGAACTCTAGTCTCATCCTAACTTTGAAATTATTAGCTCTAAGCTACCATATCGTACATATATCCACCATCGCCCCCTTTACAGTTTTTGAGGCATATCTCCCTTAATGCATAAATGTACCTCTAATATGTGAATGTTTGGTTATACCCTGATGCAAATGCTAAGTTTGACCTACTTGATGCATCAAATTTTATTATATCCATAAAAAAGTAACCTTGAAGTGTTTGGTGACCTTAAAGTCAATGTTCAATCCTCTTGCTCTATAGTGGTGTTTGTAACCTGAATTTTCCTAATGTGATCTATGTGATCTGAATTGTGGTTCTTGTGCCTTAATGATTATTTGGACCATTTTCCCTTGACCCCCTCTCAATTCAATGATTACTCAATCTATCATTGTATCTTGAATGTGGATGTGTCACCTTATTCTCATTTTGAACCTTAATGGCATGTGCACACTATATTGATGATCCCATGTATGATTGACATGTTGATATCAAATCTTGGTTTGTTTATGACTAGACTCTAGGGGACATCCACCAAAAAATGGATAAGATTCTTATGACTTTACTTTCTAGATCAAAATCATACTATATTCTTGGACTCATTTTCATGATGATCATGAACCTTATTGACCTATTATGAGTCGTTTGACCCTCACATGTACTAATAAGTAACCTTGAACCTAACTTGTCCAAAATCCTAGTAAAACCATAAACCATTTTCTTTTCTTTATCATTATTTCCACATTATATGTAAATTATTATTTCTACATTACATGGATATTAATATTTCCACTTCACATGTATATTATTATTTTCCACATGTGTATTAATTTGTGGAGGATTCCTTAATCCTACTTCTTCTTGAAAACCATAACTTCTTATGAGGAGGGAAGTTCCACTTTGGATTAATTCAATAGAAGGATGAGAAGTGGATGAATCAAGGTGAGAAGAAAACCTTAAGGTATTTTACCTCAGGCAAAATGACCTGACTTTGGCCAGGTAGGATGCATGGGCATGGGTGTCCTTGTAAGATGACTAGCGGTATAAAGGAAACTTTTGTCAGCTCTCGACTCATGGTCCCTTCTAGACACCATGGTTCTTAGAAAATTCCCTAATAATTCCCTCATATTTCTACTAATTAGTTGAAATTACAAAATATTATATATTATTTGAAAAATCTACTGCTCTGATACCAAATGTAATGAATTACTTGTTGGAAATCCCCAATTAAAGAAGGCCATAAAGTTGAGAGCTGTTATCTAAAATTTTCTAAGGATCCAGATTTAGCAAATAACCCAAAATAGTAAATAATTTTCAGTAATTCAAACATATTGTTTACAAGATGTTCCTATAGAACTTACATAACTATCTAGCATCAAAATTGTACATATGAGAACCATATGAGAATAAGTATCTACCAAATCCTTCTTATAAGTTAATTTTAATGTTTTCAAGTAATTTGACCTATCTATCATATCTTGATATCATGTTATCTTGCATGTACCTAAAATTTCGTGAAACAAAAGCACATATCGACATATCGAAATATACTATGTACATGAGGTGCATGCAAAAGTAAGCTAGTACATAACAAACAAAGACCATAGGACATTGAGGCACTTCCATAAAAGATCTCATCTTCATAAATAGAACATTGACCATTCTTTATATGAAATTCATATCCATTCTTGTACATACAAGATACAAAAATAATGTTTCTATTAATGACACACACAAATTAGTAGCTATCAGACTCTAATACAAGCCTCGTGGGTAGAGATAAATGATAGGCTCGAACTCCAGTGGATAGATTCCTCTTGCACTCATCTTTCTTAAAGGCTTACTTCTTTTTATATCGTGCATATTTAAACATATGTGACATCCACACTCAGTATCAAGTACCCGTGAAGAAGAAGTAGACATATTTATGTGAATAATATTTATACCTTATGTAGGTATCTCTATCCCTTTCTTCATCATCTTGAGTCCCTTCAAATGTAGAGGATAGATTCCTCTTGCACTCATCTTTCTCTTTATCTTGAGTGTAGAAGACTTGGATTTTAGCTTACCCTCAGAACCCTTCTTGACCTTGCCTTTGTCCTTGGACACCACTCCATTGGTCATCATCATGGGTTTGTCGTTATTCATATGTACTTAAGAATTTATCAACATGCCACACAATTCAAACAGTGATTTAGCCAAGCTACTCAAGTAGTAACACTCAAAAAAATGACTATATGATTTATTCAATGATTGTAGAATCATATTCGTTGCCAACACTTAGCACAAAGGGAATCATGTTATCTCTAGATGTTCCATATGCCCAATTATATTGACCACATGGGTATCTACTGGATCTGCTTCCATCATCATGCAGTCAAAGAACTCCTTTGAGACATTGTACCTTTCTTGTTTTGCATGATTTTGGTTCATGTTCTTAAGTTGTGTTATCATATCAAGAATCGTCATGTCTTCTTGCATTTATTGAAACACATTGTTCATACAACATAGAATAAGATGGTTAATGTCTAAGACATCATTAGTGTGCTTCTAATAAGCATCCACCTCAGCCCTAGGTGTATCAAGAGCAGGTTCCTTTGGAACTGGTGTATATGGGTCATAGAGATTATGCACATCATTATGAACCATTCTCAAAGTCCAAAACCAACCGTGAAAGTTTGTCCCTTTAAGTTTGTCATTCTTATGGACTGATTGTGACAATGATTTGTTTTCTGACAGTTTCTGCAAGAGAAAGTTGCAATTTGTCAAAACCCTATTGATTTGACTTGATTAAAATAAAATTTGATGATATTAATTAGTCCTTTAATTAATTACTTCTCCCACGATTTTGTTCAAATTTATAACCCTCACATTTCAATTTAGAAATTGCAATGTACAACCTTTTAGTGAGCCAAGATCCAAAACAATTAATCTATTATCTGGACAACTCCAATGTCCATAACCCATTATTAAGGTAGGCAACATTTTCCAATTTCATGTCATGCAATTCTTAGATAGATGGTATGCACAACTCTTTTCCATAGTCCATCTTCATGCGTCTAAGCACTTAATCTTATGAAGGTAATCTAGTTAAGCCTGACCCAAAAGACAACATGATAGTAATACCTCCTACTTGGAAGGCTCACATAACTACCAGCATACTTCTATAAGATAGATGGTGCACCATGCTTGGCATGTTCACACTTGGTTGATCAAGCTTTTCATGTGTGTTTCTTATGAAAAGCATCTAAGACTTATTATTGGTTTGAGGGATTTATATTTATACAAATACATATAAATATTCAATCACCACATACTAAGAATATGTATCATATACTACTATATCCACAAACAAAACATCCAATTATAAAATATGAGTCATGGTTACGACCAAATTATGAAATTCCTTAGAGCCACAATAAATTTCTACCAACTGAGGTCCTCGTCATATGTAGCAACCTATTTTTGAAGAAGATTTGTGATGAGACCAGTTCGGGTCGATTGACTCAACCCTTGAATTGATCATTTGGCATCTTGTTCGGTCATTTGGTCTCTTGGATCAATTGATTGACCTCTAGTTCAAGTGATGTTTGGACCCCTCCAATAGATGAGTTGGGCCACCATCGCTCGATCGGCTCCTCCACTCGTGTAGCATCCTCAATCCTTTAGTCAATCATTTTGAATTCTGAGTCAGTCGATTCACCTAATGCAGAACGTATTTCCTTTGTCAAAATAGGAAATAAAACTATCATATTCCTATTTAACTTACTAAATTCAAAAGTGAAACCTCAAGTTACATTCAAGGGGAGTATACATAGGAAAACATTAACTTATATATGGAAAAAGAGAGAGAGGCTCATTATGCAAACCAAATATAAAAAGCTAGAATAAAACCATTTAACCAAGAACACATATTCAAAGGTATTGGCCATAACCATGCTTACATCGACCATAAAAACGATTTCAGGGAGATGCTTATAAATTTCTTATATATATATATATTGTTTAAAATATTACATCAGATGCAATAAAATAAATGATAAAACAAAAATTTGATCATAAAATCCCAAAACATAGCAAATTGATGTCTCTCTGATACGCATTGTAGGGAAATATGATGACAGAGATGGTAGCAGAAGAAAAAAAATTCTTGGAATATTCCCCTTGACCAATAGATCACCTCAATAAATATGGATTATGAAGGAAGGTTGTAAGGAATATACCTGGTCTTAGAGCAAGTCCAAGGACTATCCCTTCAATTACACTCTGCTTTCACAAGTTGTACTTGGAGAGTTGTCAAAAGTGGCCTCCTGGTGCAGCATAAGAGACGGCGGTTCACGACAGGATCCTAGCAGGTAGCAACAACATCCATTCCTCTATGTAGTCCAAGCAGACCTGAGGACTCCCATCTTTCTTTTGTAATGGATATCAATGAGTTGTCCCTTCAAATGTCAATCTGCTAGTGCTGACTTAATCTCTCATGTTGTCTCTCCCTTTTACAGGTCAGACTTGCTCGGGTTATCACATTACCACAATTGTGAGTAGACAAAAATTTTCAATCTTATTATTGTGTCTCCTAAAATCCTCAAGTACCCCTCTATTCATTGGATGGATGGGTTCAGGGTTTCCAGATCAACTAAAGTTGAAGATACATAATTTCATGAACTTTCCAAAAATTGGAAACCATGAACCGGTTGGTTCAACACGTAATTGATCAGTTCACATGTGATACGATTGGTACAACACTTGAAGTGATCAGTTCACTATGTTACCTATTTAGAATCATATTGGCTTTAATATTTGATTAATTCACAACGACATCATTATCAATCCTTGATCCATTCTCATTGATCTCCAACCGGTTAGTTCACAACCTGAATTGGTCGGTTCACTATCTAAACCAGCCAAATCAGATTTCTGACAGCCAGTCTTGTTTAAATTGAATATCTAAACTCTTTAGCGATCAAGTTATTCATGAGTAATCTCCTTTTCCAGGTGAATCATATGTGTGTGAGCCTATAGGTCCCAAGTTATGTTAGTAGTGAGTGTCCATAACTAATTCATGACATCACAAACAATGAGTATTATCTAGCAACACGTCATTGCTACCCATGTAATTGGAAAGATGGAGAACAACATCAATCTATAATATGTGATTAATGTTACAATGCTCAAATAGTTCCTTTGTATCTGATATCCATATTGAATTTGAGGCATGGATTCATCATCCTCTTAACATTGAATCCATGTTCCTTGAATTAGGGTAGACTATCTGAGATGCATGTGAGCTCAAATATCATATATGCTTCACATGAGTATGCCCATACATTTCTCAGTCTCACTTATCAAGTGGACAAGATATCAAAGGTATTAGGAGGGACAAATCCCATCTACATTACTCACAGTCATTTCACATGTGTCACAATGTATCCTAGAATTGCCTTTATGGAAACCCTTACTCAATGTCACATTGGATGGTGTAAAAATATATGAACAAGATGTGATGATTTTAGTGACTTTAGGACTAAGAACCACAATCACCACTATGACAATGAGAGCTTCTTGTGACTACCCTTCAATGGTTTCCATGTATCACTTTGAAGGAGGGGTTGTCGGATACACTATTCTCTAACAAGTACATATCTGTTTGGTTTTATTACATATCATGACTAAAGAGATTATATCATCAACCAACACACACACACTAATTGTTGGTGTTATTGTTATCTATCAGCTTCCATTATAACAACTGACTAGGGACATAACAAGAATGCATGTACTATTATCATAGATATGATATCATTGTTTAGGTCGTCAACCTGAAGACATATGTCATCGAGTAACATCATTCTTTAGACATGTATTATTTTATACCATTATCACATAATTGAACAAACACATAGACAAATATTGCCTTTATTATTAATCACATCGTTTATAAGATATGCCATTACAATCATCATATCAATTTCTCTTTGGGTATACGTACCAACAACTTTTACTAGGGGCACTATTGTGTTGATCTTGCTGCAATGTGGAGATCAAGAAGGCCCTTTAGGCCGTAGGCATTAACAAATCATTAGGCCCAGATACATTCAACATGGATTTTTTTTCTCCATTGCTAGAACATCATTGAGGGATGTCTACAATGTCATCTCGTGGTTTATGGAGGGTGACAACATAGTTTTTTATGCAAAACACTCCTTCCTGGTTCTCATCCCCATGATGAAGGGAACTTCTTATCTTCGAAGCTTCAGACTCATAGATTTTTATGGGGTCATTTACAAAGTCTTTGTGAAACTACTAACATGGAGGCTCAAAGGCATATTGGACTTAATCATCACCGAGAACAAAGGGGATTCTATCCTTGAACACAACATTATTGATTTCTCATTGGTGGTAAGAGTGTCCTCATGGGGTTTAGGATCTAGAGACCAACACCCAAGGTGTGTATGAATATGGACATTTTCAAGGCATGTGGCCATGTCAACTAGTCAACATTATGGGAACTTCTAGGGAGGTTCAATTTTCTTGAGATATGGATTGTGTGGATGCTCCAATGTGTAAAAACATGTTCCTACTCCATCCTTATCAGTAGTTTCCCTACTAGGTTCATCAACAACACCAATAAACTAAAGCAGGGTTTCCTTTGATCACATTACTCTTCACCATAACTAAGGATTACATATACATTCTTTTGGTGGAAAGAGAGCGGAGTAGGGCCTTCTCCACCTTCATAGTCAAATGATCCATCACACTATCCCATCTGACCTTTGCAAATGGTGTCCTAGTTTTCACTAAAGCCATAGTGAGGAGTTTGCATGTATTAAAGTGGACCCTAGAAGAGTTTAGGAAGACCATGGGACTCAAAGTCAACACTATGATGACATCAATCTTATTCTCCAAGGTTGTGGAGATGAATGAATACTTGTTGTGCAAGGAATCAAGATTCCAAATGGAGGAGATCATGTCAAAATATATGGAGTTTTCCATCATGAGTAAGAACCTCATTGCCCGCTTCTTTAGGCCATGCCTTGATCACCTACAAAATATGATCATCAAATGGCCACCAAATTGCATATCCTTCACAACAAGATGCAACTTTACCAAAGACAACAACACATGTGTTTTCTTCTTTTAGAAGATGCAAGGCTACCTACTTTGGACTACCACTGATAGGCTTGAGTACAAAGATACAAAGTCCTTGTCAAATTTGTACAAAATGGAGCTCAAGCGAGAAGGTGATGACCCCACCATCCAGAAAATCTAGAAAGAGAATGGTGGCTACACATGATTGAGTAGAGATACATACTAGACAAGATACAAACCAAAATCTCTAAGAAGGAGTGTATTACATGTATCTAGTAGTATACACAATTCATACCCCTTTTCTATGAACACATGATGTTCCTATACCACATCATAGACAATGTTGATGTCCTTCACATCCATAAGTTTTTGTTTTGTGGGGGCTTCTATTTGTATTTTTATATTCTTTTGATCCAAATTTTTTAGGCTTGGTCATACTCGACAATTATATTACCTTGAACCCCATATCTTTCCTAATCGGGGCTATGGCCTTTATCAAAGATATTACCCACAATTCCAAATTGATGGAGATGATATCACAACCAGTGGATAAAAGAAGGATTTACTTCCCTAAGATATGTAGGCCTATTATTATCCAACATGACTCAAAGAAGATTGTTAACATGGCAAGGGAAACAAATATGAAAAATTGATTTTCTTTGCTTAATCTTGTAAAATTTATATCTTTCAAACTATAGCTCCTATTGAGGTGAAATTTTCATCATTGGTCCAAAATTTTTCTTTTTTCTTATTAAAAAATATTTGGATGCCGACTTAGCATGGACAAGAGTGAGAGTTGTGTATAGATAGGGTGATATGGTTTTCATCTAGTGCCTTTCCATATGAAGATCTGACAATCCATCAAATTATCATTTTATAAATAAAATCTCTGTCATACACACAAAAAGATAAATATGACAAGATCTTGAAAAAAGATGTAGTAAACGTATCTTTTGTCTAAATATTTTCTAGCTATACACTAATTTGAATAGGAATATACAATATATCCACTAAAATATATCCACTCTTAGACCAACTAAAACCTCTATTGTTTTTTTAAAATTAATGTTCTTGACTCTTTTGTAATGATTAATGATATTTTATGCCACAATATTCTCCAAATATTTATTATTGTAGTAGATTAGTAATTTTTCTACTTGATGAACCAAGATTCAAACTTGATTCATCTAATATAGCTAAAATGACCTATATCATGGAATGTGAAGTTATCAATACCAAAATCTCCATTTCTTATTACGAGATAACCATCAATATACTATTGGTGACTTTTGCAATTTTGAGAACTCGAATGATGATTATGTTGACCTCACAATCTATGAATTAGGTATAAACTTTCATGGGACTAGGGAAGGATTTTCCGTGTATTCTGATATAAAAACCATGATGTTGAAATGTGATTTTTGCCTCAGATTGTTGAGACACAAAATCTAAATCTTTGATGTCCCACCTAGGGTCAATGTAGAAGTTGAAACACTAATGTTGGGCTTGAAAGTCATGATTTATTCTTGAATCAAAGAGCTCTATACTTTTAACCTACATGATGATATCTCTAAATTTGTGAATTGTTGATGATCTATGTAAATATAATTCAAATTGATGTTTAATTTTTGTAAATTGGAAAAATGTCAATGATTGAAGTGATGATAATATTACATATTGAGTACGAATATGGAATCAAAGTCAAATAAATAGTCTCTATGTATTATTAACTCATTATTACTCATATGAACCTTGCTAAAAACTAAGTCCATAATGGTGTTTAGGATGTGTCAATGTAGGTGGGGCATGGTTCACCTTCTATTTTCCTAGTTGCACTAGTTGAGGTATCCTCTATACGTCTACCAAGCCAAGGTGGACCCAAAATAGGACTAAGGATTTTTCTTCCTACATGTTTAGAGAGTATTCTAGAATCTCATCGCATCTCATTAAACCACCCCATGACACCCGTGTGATGATGATTAGTTAGTCTCCTCATGTGAGTCTACTATAATGAAAAATACTCGCATGACCCTCTATTATTGGTAATCTATGTATGGTAAAAAAAAAAGAAATTTTGAGTGATTTGGTAAAAGTTGATTAATATGATAATGATTCCATGATTCGATTTTATATTTTATAATTGATTATGAATAATGAAAGTAATCTTGAAGTTAAATGATCATATAATCCTAAATATTATGACTAATGTTCTTCCTATGCTTCAGTTAAATGGTAATGAGCCTCGATATGATGAAATGAGGAGATTTTATGCTTTATATATCACAATTGATGAGGTACCTATTGATTAGTTTTATGTTTCCCCTATGTTCATCAAATCTAAAACATGAGTAAGCAACAGTTTGTCCTATTTGTTATCTATCATGTACCATACCTTAGAAATGAATATGCTTTTAGACACTCAAATCACAATGGAATAACTTGTTAAAAGTGGGAATCCCTATTCATTATGATGCCTCTTTGTAAAAATTAATGTTGTATAATATGGAATGTATGGATCTCGACCATACCCGCATAATTCACAATATTGTGGAAGAGTTAGTAAACTTGTTTTCCTAGATTTGGACAAACATAAATAAAATAACGCCTTAATGTACATAAAATTAATAACTCAATAGTAACACATAACATGTTTAGGCTTGAAAACTAATATAACATATTAAGTGGTATGAAGTTCTATAATCAACATCAGATATCAAAATACACTCAGATTAACATAATAACGTAATTATGTGCCAACATGTAAGTAAATTCATTAAATATGTCACATATGTCTCCTTTGGGACCTCTACCCCCATTATATATCCTAGGGTCTCCGGTGTGGGGTGTCGTACTCCCTGTGAATTGGGGAAACTATGAGTTGTCCTCCAAAGCTCACCAAACCCCAGACTACTTGACTTGGAAACGTCTCTCAAATGCAATGGGAAAGTTTCCACATTTTCTCACGCATCAGGGTGTGAGATAATTGGAGAAAAAGATTTCTCCTGTTCCCACTCAGTCTGGGATTCTAATCGATGACTTGACACTGTCAAATCATCTGATCAATGGCCTAGATGGCCCGTGTCATCCACAAATTGAATGATCAAATCCTATATGAGTGACATTTAATGCATATATACTTGATAATCATATCAATTTAGGATTTCTATGAAAATCCATATATCTCAAACCTTTAATCATTTTGCTTCCAAATTTTAAGGAAACCTTTCCAATGACTTAATCTACATGTGTGTAAAGTTTGAGTCCCAAATTCGAAAGCATGAGAGACTATTTTTCATATGCAAGTTATCTCTTAATAAGGCATATTTTATTCATATTTTCTCTCTCTTTCTCTTATATATCCCTTATTTGAATTCCTTTTATCATTAGAAACCATTTGGATTCGAAATCTAATCCATAATGGTCAAACATTCATCTTTCTATAGAATTCTACATAATTCTCAACATTTCCATAATTTCCTTTCCTTTATATGCATTATTATATTTCTTTCCATTTTTCTTTCCTTTTTATCATATTGGGCTCACTAACTTAATAGGGTCCACGAAAACATATATTTAAAGGAAATATTATCAAAGGAATCCACGTAGCATACCATTTTTCTACTCATTCATTTTAGTGGATAAATTGTATTTCAAACTATACACATGAAAATGGGGGTTCTTAGCCTTCCTTAAATGGGGTTTGCTAAGGGGTGGGGTCATTACAAATGGTATCAGAGCCATAACCCCTTCAGTAAGTGGGGCCCACATGGGCCAATGTCATGCTGGTATTTGAGCCATGTGGTCCAAGCATGTTGGAAAGGGCTATCTATGGTGATGAAGCCACCCTTGCGCTGGTATTCGTGGTCTAGAGTTGGGTGTACATGGCCATGTTGGGTCTGCACTAAAATGGGGAAATGTTATCAGGCCACATAGTTGAACCTTGACGAGGATGTCAAGAGTCTAAGCGGGGAAGATTGTAAAGTCACAAGATTTGAGGCCTTAGATATAATGATCTTAAAAGGAATTATTACACTACCCATATCACCAAGGTGCACCCCATTTTCAAGGATCCCATCACTAAAGAACTCCATAGTTAAGTGTGCTCATCTTGAAGTAGTACTAGGATGGGTGATCGATTGGGAAGTTTATCCTGGCTTGCGCGTAATTGAGGACAAAGTGCACAGTTAAGGCTAGTGGTGGTTTGTGGGGCTAGTCATAATTCTTAAAACTCTATTGTAGCCTTGGGTAGTGGGCCCAGGTGTTACACCCACCATGCCCAACCAATCCTGACTATGCCCCAACCCACGCCCTAAAGACCAAAGTCAAGTGTTTCTGAAGTAGCAACCCAACTTACAAATATGCCACAAAATTCTATGGGTACTTCATTTCAAGGGTTATATGGAGCATCAAAACCATCAGATCAAGATACAACCATTAAGCTATATCCATCTATAATAACACTTGTAAAATTTCCTATAAATCTTAAAAAGTTCAAATATAGTATATATAGTCTATTTTGATGACAAAAATATAAGGAATCCAATAAAATCATTCTTATAGGAAAATTAAAATCCTAGTCCCATGATTATCTCTAGTCATCTCCCTTTGCATATATGAAAATTTTTAAACATATAAATCCTACTTGACAATTACTTGATAATGAAGCATTAAACAACCATCACCTCAAACATGTATTTGTATTCAATTGTTACCTTTGTGCATCTCTCATAAAAACATTTTGGCTCAAATTAATTAATGCTATGTTTTTTTTTGAATAAGGTAAATATATTTCCAAATGAAAGTAATAGTAGATCTATACATACAACGCACATGGGAGCATATGTTGTGTGTTATTGCATATCCACTTAGGGATGGACATAGTTAATGCTTTCAAAACTGCCTATCCATGAAGTAGTATTAGGATTGATGTAGTAATGGATCCACAATAGACGTGGTTGGGGCAATGACTACCCAAGACTTGTCAAAATGTGAACATTGTCGTGTTGTTGAAGGTATCTTCTTGTGCATCGAAGGAGGTACCTATATTGTATGATCTATGGGAATCTTTATCATTTTCCATGTTGAAGACATCATTTTTTGACTGAGTAATTCAATAACCCCAATAACGGTAGGGTTTCTTGGAAGGATGAATTATTTTGAACAATCAAAGGTGTACTGATTTTCTTTCCTATATAGTATGGGCTTATAGGGCTTTGCACTCATTCACTTCATGATCTTCAACCTTACAAAGTGGTAGAATAAGTGTGCGTTATAAGTCTTTGATTAGTAAGGTGAGGGGCCCTTCTATTCTAGATACTACATTATTTTTGATGGTGCTGTAAGAATCTAACTTTTGGTAGACTTTGAATCCTTTGACTTTTTTTAGTACTACATGCTTCCGAGAAATATTTAGTCAGTACGTAGCCTTCACTCAGGATGTGTGTCTTTGAGTTGAAGTGATTATTGTTTGGGACGAGGACCCCTATAGGATTTCTCTTACTGATGTGTTGCATGTTTTTCCTCGATCATATGTTGAATGTAGGTGGTGAGGTGCATCATATCATTTTCATCTATCCTTTTTGAGGAATTGAATCAAGACTCTTAGGACTCCTACATATGACACAAGTCTAGTCTGACTATTTTACATATACCATGTCTCTTTAGAAATGAAGGGAACCTCTTTTTACCATTTATGGCATAGACCCTGGATGTTCTAATTATTTAGATGACTTGGAAATAGTGTAATTGGTGAGGCACCAGGGGTCTCTTGCAGAATCACTTCCACTATATTCACTACATCTAAATCATGAGTCATCTCAAGTGTGTCGATAATTATGAGAAACTGCGTCACATGCATGAAGGTACAATACCTATCTATGAGGTGTCCTACAAAATGGTATATTGAATGCCTTTTGATCAAACTATATCAGAGGGAGTTCAAAAGTTGTAATTACAGTTGAAACTTGATAAAAAAAATTGGATTCTTGGGAATAGGGATGTAGAGTTCCAGTTGAGTACAGTGAACATTCTCTAGTCATGTCAGGTGAGGACTTATCAAATAGCACCCTTGAGGGAGTTCTCACAACTTCTATCAACGCTTGGGATTTCTAGTGTGGGTGTCAAAACTGAAGTTGCAATGGTCAGTGTTGTCAGCATGAGCCTCATGATGCGGAGTCCTAGAAAACCTTTGTGTGATATTGAACAATTTTATTCATAATGTATGTAAAATCAAAATGTTTTGTCAAAAGATAATTACCCCTTACTTGATTTGGAATCCAAAAAAAATAATGCTTGACTATTGAAACAATCCAACAAGAGGAGATAAGTGTATTCTCTTTGATCTTAAAATTGGTTTTGATGTTGATCATCATCTACTAGAAAAAAGAAAAGAAAAAATTATTTTCCTATAAAGAAGGCCTCCGCATTTTCTAACGAGAGGTCCGGTAAAATATGGTGTAGTTGAAAAGTAAAAAAAAAGGAATATTTGCCTATTTTTTAGCAAGGGGTTGTTGAAGATATAAATAAACAAATCCTAGTAGTGTTGGTTTTGTTGTTTTTGCAATATTAGATAAATAAAGAGAAAGCTTTACACCATGTAAATGTCTTCTATCTCTCACCTTTTAGTTTCCCCCAATTAAAACTCTACATACTACTAGTTGTTATACATCTTAGAAGGGTGTTTTTATTTGGTCTAGGAAACTTAATGGTATGTATTGAATTTTTTTATAATAAAAGATGTTTATATAGGGAGGATCCCCTTTGAGGAATGAGGCCCTCCCTATTTCCATGTGTTCTCATAAATAGTATGTGCACATGCATGTACTTCCCTTTGATGCATATGACTCAATTTGATTTCAAATGGAGAGAGTTTATTGGGAGACAAAGACCAAGATCATCCCAAGTGAATATGCAAAAGGAATGATGGTACAAATTTTTGGTTGAAAACATCTCGATGGTGTCTCTAAGTGACTTGAATTTTTGAGTCTTGATGTTTGTATATGGATGGTCAAATTTAAGTATGAGGTACTTGAGGCTTTAGATTGATGAGTGATAATGATTTGAATTTGATAAGAGTTGTGTAATTGGTTAGGTTTTAAAGGGTTTTACCAAGTTCATGATGACTCAAGGTTTGAATCAAAGATTCTTTTATCAAGTTTAATTTTATAGAGAGTTTCTATTTGATCTTGCATTGTAATTGCACATTGGAGGTGTTTGATGGTGTCAATATATTTATATGTCAAGTGAGTTTTAGATCATTGGAGCTGTGACTTACACCAATGTCGTGTGAAACTTATGTGTTTGTGAGTCCAAAGAAGTAAAAGATATGTATTGGAAGTTTATTCTTGGTCTAAAGAATTCAAGTGATCATAGTTGGCCAACGATTGACCCATTAGCCATTCATCTTGGATCTAGTGACCAGGACAAACATACTAGAAGATTAGTTGATGGAGGCCATGAGTGGCCATTTGGGATATGTTCCCATCCATTGGTTGGTATGCTAACACTATAAGAATGAACAACTTGAGGGAAAAGGGATTTGTAAGAGGGGCTTACAACTAGGTATATGCCCATGGTGAAAATTCCTGTAACATACTAAATTTTGGTGCAAAATTTAAATACTGAGCTATGATACCTTATTCTTCAAAAATTGAAGTTTTTTTTCTAAATTTCACCCACTATGCACCCCATTCGAAATACCTTGAAATTTGATCGTCAAAATGCAAATTTCCCTCATTTGGTGTAGTCATCCCACTAGACCCCACTCAATTAAATAATCGAACTCTATTAGAATCCTTGGCCTTGAAATTGTAAAAAGTAATATTATTATGCTTAAAATAGCAATGTTTGAATTAATAATGAGATTAACCTATTGGACCACCCTAGAGTCATGGTGTTATGGGGACAGGACTGACCATTGAAGTCAAATGGGAAAATTTCAAGAGAAACGGACCTTAGAATAGAGGAATATAGAATTTCAAATTTTGCTAGGAAAATAAATACAAGAAGAGAGTCCAGTTTCCTTTGGACTTATGGACTACTAGTTAAAACGAGCCCCTCACGTTATTGCTATTTCCCCTCCCTACAGATTTTGGTTGCCTCCTCCCTTGCGTCTAGGGCGCCCCATGCACCGGGTGCCTTCACAACGGCAAAACTGCTGCACCCTCGACGCTCTTTACTCCTCATCCCCGTTTTCACTCCTCGGGTCCTCCCGCTACACTGACCTCTCCATTAAGGGAAACCGAAGGAAGAAATGTCTGACGCGCCAGGAACCACAGATATAACGCCTGACGCACCATCCTCCCGACGCCACTCTACCTGACCTGAGCCCGCCTCTATGAGTGCAAACCCTAGTGGTCGCACTCCTACATATACCCGACTAGCCTACCTGCTGAGGCATAGCGCCTCCTGTCCCCATCGTCTCCTCCTTGTCAACAGATCCCAGCCGCGTCGGAGCCCTACAGAGCGTCGGCGTTTCCCGACGTCCGAACTTCCTCGATCCCCCTTCCTCTACACGACGGGCTATAGAACACCACCTCACGCGTGCCAACAAATCCCAACCGTTTTGCATCCTCCAGCGTCTCCCCCTCTGAGCTGCTGTACCCTGGTTACAGCGACAAGCGCCGACACCAACGATAGGTACGGCTGCAGTAAACCGCACTGCCTTGCTGTCTTCAGAGGAGAGTTCATAGCCAAAAACAGAAGTCACCTCCTCGACCACCCAAGTGCCACCATACGTACCTGTAACCTCCATCTCAAACCGCAACTCCGGCAGGTGCAACCTGCTGCTCAGCAGCCACGACGCCAGTAGGGCTCAGCCCCAAATCTGACGACCGTCCGGAAGTCAGGCCGACCACAACCACCACTCGGTGGCTAGGGAAGAGGAGCGACTAGTAGGCTGGAGTGACGATCTTCAGAATAGGAGCAGCAAACGAGTTCCTCCCTATTCCCTGAGTAAGACATCGGCATATCACAACCATCGACGAGAGGTACCGGACCTCCCCCTCTTCTCTGTTTAATTCAATGAATATGGGTAATGAGGCCAGTACGGAACCTATACATTAATCGGAAACTATAAACTATACTCCCTAATCGCTGGAGCTGCTAACAAATTCAACTAAGATATAAATACCTATATGCATGATCCTATAATTGGTATAGTCAAACCACAGCTATATATGCATATCATGATCCCTATATACTTTAGTCTTACCAAGTAAATATGAGGACATATACAACGTAGTTAATGCAAGGGAGAAAATGATCAACTACGTAGAAGGATAGAAGATCAATTAATTCCCATGGGTTAGGATCATTTACCTTAAGTTTTGTACTAAGCATATAAAATTATTTTCTCTTAAATTCTATATAAGAATGTGGACATAAGTAGTATTATGTAATATGAAAATCTGATCTACTATGAACAATGAGTAATGAATCATATAACACTTGTGCACAAAGGGATAACTACAATGATAGGATGCTGCCCGATGACATCATGATAATATAATATAACCATAAGGGATAACAAGGGGTAAAATGGTAATTTCACCTAATGAGAAGTTAGGAGATAATTTCGAAGCCAAGGATTGCACAATGACCTGGGTTATTTCCCCTTTTTCTAGGAATTGAAACTTCCGCACCTGTTGAACTCTAATCGTGGAAATTGTTGGATTTTTCTTAGATTTGAAGGTACTAGATTCTCGATTTCCATATTGAGTTATTTATTTTCCCTCTTGAATTCTATATCGATTGCTTGGTGGTGAATTACATACTTTTTATAAGCCATTCCCATATGTTGAAAGTTCACCACACCAAAATTTATTATTGTCATTGATAAATATTATGATAGCACTAAAATTGATCTTGGAGTTTTGACTCCCTGGACTTTGGTCCTTTTTGGGCTTTGGCCCCTTTAGAGCTTTGGCTACTAGAGGTTGGGTACGTCCCGCCACCCTGTGTACAGTTTGTAATGGATTAGTGGTCCCCCAGTATACTGGTTAAAATAGCAGGCTACCGTGTCGTTCTTGCATAGATGATTGAACATATGGCATTGTAGTCACAATAAAGAGACGATATGACAGTGCTCAATCTAATACTAAAATCAACCTTTGCAAGTATTATTATAATTTGACATCTTGGATCATTTTGCATAGCCTTGTGAATTCCATTTTGAAAGACAATTTTGATAAACTTAGTCTATTGAAATATTACAATCCTAATTTTGATAAACTTAGTCTATTGAAATATTGCAATCCTCATTTTGATAAACTTAGTCCACTAAATAGTTCTTACCGAGTATTGATACTACCTTGAATCATAGTTAGCACATATATGTTGCAAATGACTCAATATAAGAATGTAGTACCAGCAATTGCTGACCCAATTTTTTCTCTTGGTCCATGTCATGGAATATTATCCCTTTTGGGATATTGCATGCACAGAAGGACCTGCACACCTGGAGTCTTCTTCTGCGGAGTACTGAGAACAAGCAAGGAGCATGGCAAGGTGCCCTTTGTGTGGCATTGTGCATCTATCTTTCTTAAACATTTTGATGTAGTCCCTCATGTGGACAATTTTGTTCTTTTCTGTTATCTTATGTATGCCGAGGAAACAAACACTATGTTCCTTATTGTTGATGTTATTGAGAACTTTGATTATCATATTATGTTACACATGGTTTGGAAACTATGTCGTCACATGAAATGGTATCAGAGCCATCAACAATCGGCATCTTCCTTGCTCCACTCTAGGAATTCTTGTAGAACCCCATATTGACATCACTCTCTCTTTACTACCCTATAGGAAACAAAGATTGTTTGATTCTGAGGATGAATATGAGAGCTCGAAGCGGAAGAAGGGATCCTCATCCCACAAGAAGAAGTATAGGACCCCCTCCCCTGAACGTTCTGAAGGGCCTCCTACTCGCAAGAGTGATCCTGCCACCCAACTAGCCCAACTTCAAACCATTTTAGGGACAGCTATGAAGGGCCTTATTGACAAGAGCATTGGCCCAAGGGAACCCACCGTTGCTGATTTCATCAAGCTGAAACCCTAAAAATTTCTATGGGAAAGTGAAAAGAATGTCATAGAGAAGGCTAAGGATTGGATCTTGTCCACCCAAGACATCCTAGAGGGCATGAGATGCCCTGAACACCTAGGGGTGAAGTTTGCAACCTTTGTCCTGAAGGGTTCGGAAAAAGTGTGGTGGCAACACGTAACTCACACTCAACATGGGGAGACTACTACAATGCCTTGGGAGGAGTTTCTGAAGCTGTTCCGCCAACAATATATTCCCCAGTCCACCCTAAACAAGAAGGAAATGGAGTTCAACTCAATACGCCAAGGCAGTGACACGGTGGCTGAGTACCTACGTCACTTCACCCTATTGGAGACATATGCGACCGACATCACTGAACAAAGAAAGGTACAAGTGTACATGAATGGGATCAATGCACACCTTAGCGATAGACTGGCTCCACAATTCCCACTAACCTTTGAACAGTTGGTGTCCAAGGTGCAGTTCACTGAGATGCACCGTCAGGAGGTGGGATATTCTGCTCCTACAAGGAACAACAACAATCAGAATCAGGGGGGACATCAACACCACTCCAACAACAATGGTCAACATCGTCACAACAACAACCATCATCATGGAAACACCAATAGAAATGGAAACCGATATAAGCCTCCTAATATGGTGGCACGTTCCACTCAAGGGACCCACCCCTTTTTTCGCAACTGTGGCAAGAAACACTCGGGGGAATGCTATCATCCTACTCCCCTCTGTTACAATTGTTTCAAACCCATCCATCGGCAGATGGACTGCACCAAACCTCGAAGGTCAAATAATGCTCAACCCCATCAGGGTAAACCCCCCAACAACTTGGCTATGAGAAACAACTACCAGAACAACAAGCCAAAGCCAATTGAACAACGTAATGGGAGATTATTTTCTATTACTACTGAAGAAGCCGCAAACAACAATGAGGTCATCGAAGGTATGGTTTATATTATGGGCCAACCTGTGAAGGCTCTTTTTGATTTTGGATCCACTGATTCCTTCATCTCTATATCACTAGTGAAAGTTTTGAAATTAGAGACAATTTACATGGACTATATTCTGAATATCAATACCCCTAGTGGACGTGTAAAAACCACATGTCGTAAAATCCTACCAATAGACATCTCTATTATTGGGAAATATTTTCCCGTTAACTTTCTCTTATCCGACATGGTCGATTTTGACATCATTCTGGGAATGGACTGGTTGTCCATTCATCAAGCTCAACTTTTATGTGGGAAGAAGCAAGTTGTTCTTGTCCACCCTGATGACGAACAATTAGTAGTCGCAGGACGTTGAAAATACAATAATATCCTTATCTCGACAATGAATGCCCATAAAATAATGGACTCTGGATGTAGGGCATTCCTCACGGGGGTAGTAATTGAGAAGGAACCCTTACGCATTGAAGACATAGATATCGTAAGAGAATACCCTGATGTATTCCCCGATGAACTTCATGGGATTCCTCCTGAAAGAGAACTAGAGTTTAACATTGAAGCTTTTCTTGGAACGTCCCCCATCTCAAAGGCCCCATATCGCATGGTGCCGGCAGAACTAGCAGAATTAAAGAAACAACTACATGAACTCTTGCACTTGGGTTTTATTAGACCTAGTGTGTCACCTTGGGGTGCACCTATCCTCTTTGTCAAGAAAAAAGATGGATCCATGCGAATGTGCATCAACTATCACATGCTAAACCAAGTCACCGTCAAGAATCGGTACCCTCTCCCGAGGATTGACGATCTCTTTGATCAGTTGAAGTCAGATATGATATTCTCCAAAATTGACCTCCGAAGTGGCTATCACCAAATGAAGATCAAAGAAGTTGGCATTCCAAAAATTGCCTTCCGAACACGATATGGGCACTATGAATATCTTGTTATGCCCTTCGGGTTGACGAATGCCCCTGTTGTGTTCATGGACCTCATGAATAGGGTCTTCAAGCCTTACTTAGATTCGTTCATTGTGGCCTTTATTGATGATGTACTCATATATTCTGAGACACTTGAGCAACATCGGGAACATCTGAAGATTGTGCTGAACACACTCAGGGAACATCAATTATATGCAAAATTCTCTAAATGTGAGTTTTGGCTCTCTGAAGTAATGTTTTTGGGGCACGTCATCTCGACTGGTCATATAGCTGTCGATCATGTAAAAGTTGAAGCAGTTCAAAAGGGGCAGGCACCTCGAAACCCTTCCGAAATTCGTAGTTTTCTCGGCCTAGCAGGCTACTATCGCCGCTTCATTCTAAACTTCTCCACAATCTCTCTCCCTATGACCAAGATGACCAGAAAAGACACAAAATTTGTATGGACACCAGAATGTGAAGCAAGCTTCCAACAGCTAAAGCGGTGCCTCACCTCAGCTCCAGTCTTAACACTATGCACAGAAGGCAAGAATTATGAAGTCTTCGCTGACGCCTCCTGATATGGTCTGGGTTGTGTCCTTATGCAAGATAAACATGTGATAGCATATAGTTCGCGTCAGCTAAAGACAAATGAGGTGAAATACCCCACCCACGACCTCGAACTTGCAGCTATTGTGTATGCTTTAAAAATCTGGAGACACTATCTCTATGGAGAACAATTCATAATTTTCTCTGACCACAAGAGCCTCAAGTACCTACTCACATAGAAAGATTTAAACCTTCGACAACGACGATGGGTAGAGTACCTGAATGACTATGATTTCACAATCTCTTATCATCCTGGAAAGGCCAACGTAGTCGCGGATGCCTTAAGTAGGAAGAAAGTTGCAACATGTGTAGCCATGAGATTGATTGAGTGGAGAAATTCTGAATACCCTTGTAGAATGGCAACCTGAAAGGATGTCTGAACTAGAAGTCAAAATGTCTAGCCTCTCAGTTACTCCTAGTTGGATTTCTAAAATCATAAAAGCCCAAAAGAGTAGTCTTGAATTAGAAGAGGTCATGAAACTAGTAGAGAAGCCCCAGACAGAAATGCAGATTGGCTTGGATGGAGCTATTCGTTTTCATCAACGACTTTTGGTTCCCAACATTGCTGACTTAAGAGAGAGGGTTTTGAAAGAAGCCCATTGTTCCAAATAAACCATTCACCCTAGAATGACAAAGATGTATAAGAACCTCCAACGTCCATTCTGGTGGAAGAACATGAAAAATGACATACCTGAATTTGTGTCTAGATGGCTGACGTGCCAACAAGTGAAAATAGAACATCAAAGACTCAGTGGCCTCCTACAACCCCTTAAAATTGGCCTCCTACAACCCCTTGAAATTCCTGAATGGAAGTGGGATAAGGTCACGATGGACTTCGTCACTGGATTTCCTAAGACCAAACAAGGCTATGATGCAGTATGGGTCATCATTGACCAACTCACAAAGTCATCTCATTTCTTACCCTTCAAGACTACAATGAATGTATCTTGCATGGCTGAGTTATATATTCGAGAGATAGTTCGCTTGCATGGGATTCTAAAGATGATTGTTTCTGATCGGGATCCAAAATTCACTTCTACACTCTGGAAGAAGATTCATGATGAATTGGGTACTCGATTGGCCTTTAGTACCGCCTATCATCCTCAGACGGATAGACAATCTGAGTGTACTGTCCAAATCCTAGAGGACTTACTCCGTTCTTGCGACATCGATTGGAGTGGCTCTTAGGATAAGTACCTCCCCTTGGCTGAATTTGCATACAATAATAGTTATCAGGCCAGCATTGGGATGCCTCCATATGAAGCCTTGTATGGTAGACCATGTAGATCACCCTTACATTGGGATGATGTGGGTGAAAGGTCTTTGTTGAAATCTAAAGAACTACAGTTCTATGTTGAGAAAGTTGACTTGATTAAGAAAAGAATGAAGGCAGCTCAAGATAGACAGAAAATGTATGATGACCAACATAGAATGGATAAAAGCTTTCTTGTGGGAGAATCAGTATTCCTGAAAGTAAAACCCTTGAAGTCTATTGCCAGATTAAATATCAAGGGCAAGTTGAGCCCTAGATATGTAGGACCTTTTGAGATCCTTCAACGAGTTGGAGAATGTGCATACAAGCTAGCTTTACCTCCATCTTATGATAAAATGCATGACATGTTTCATGTCTCCGTTCTAAAGAAATATGTCAAGGACCCATCTCATGTCTTGACCATTGAACCTCTGGAAAATCATAAAGATCTAACCTATGAAGAATACCAGATAAAGATCCTTGACACGAGAGTTAAGAAATTGAAGAATAAAGATATCCAATTAGTGAAGGTGCTTTGGAAGCACCATGGTCTTGAAGAGACAACCTGGGAACTACAATCTGAGATGATGAAGACGTACCCCCAACTTTTCACTTAGTCATGGATTTCAGGATGAAATCTGCTTTTAGAGGAGGTGAGTTGTAACATACTAAATTTTGGTGAAAATTTTAAATACTGAGCTATGATATATTATTCTTCAAAAATTGAAGTTTTTTTTTTCTAAATTTCACCCACTATGCACCCCATTCGAAACACCTTGAAATTTGATCATCAAAATGCCAATTTCCCTCATTTGGTGTAGTCATCCCACTAGACCCCACTTAATTAAATAATCAAACTCTATTAGAATCCTTGGCCTTGAAATTGTACAAAGTAATATTATTATGCTTAAAATAGCAATGTTTGAATTAATAATGAGATTAACCTATTGGACCACCCTAGAGTCACGTTGTTATGGGGACATGACTGGCCATTGAAGTCAAATGGGAAAATTTCAAGAGAAACAAACCTTAGAATAGAGGAATATAGAATTTCAAAATTTGCTAGGAAAATAAATACAAGAAGAGAGTCCAGTTTCCTTTGGACTTATGGACTACTAGTTAAAAAGAGCCCCTCGTGTTATTGTTGTTTCCCATCCCCACAGATTTTAGTTGCATCCTCCCTTGCATCTAGGGTGCCCCAGGCACAGGGTGCCTTCACAACGGCAAAACTGTCGCACCCTCGGCGCTCTTTACTCCTCAGCCCCATTTTGACTACTCAGGTCCTCCCACTACACTCACCTCTCCATTAAGGGCAACCGAAGGAAGAAACGGTTGACGCGCCAGGAACTGCAGATGTAACGGCCGATGCGGTGTCCTCCCGATGCCGCTCTACCTGACCTGAGCCCATCTCTATGAGTGCAAACCCTAGTGGTCACACTCATACATATACCCGACTAGCCTACCTACTGAGGCATAGCGCCTCCTGTCCCCATCGTCTCCTCCTTGTCAACAGATCCCAGCCGCGATGGCGCCCTATAGAGCGTCATCATTTCTCGACGTCTGAACTTCCTTGATCCCCCTTCCTCTACACGACGGGCTGTAGAAAACCACCTCACGCGTGCCAACAAATCCCAATCGTTTCGAATCCTCCAGTGTCTCCCCCTTCGAGCTGTTGTACCCTGGTTACAGCGACAAGCGCTGACACCACCGACAGGTACAGCTGCAGTAAACTGCACTGCCTTGCCATCTTCAAAGGAGAGTTGGTATCTGAAAACACAAGTCACCTCCTCGACCACCCAAGTGCCACCATATGTACCTGTAACCTCCGTCTCAAACCGCAACTCCGGCAGCTGCAACCTGCTACTCAGCAGCCACGACGCCAGTAGAGCTCAACCCGAAATCTGACGACCGTCGGGAGGTCAGGCCGACCACCACCACGACTCAGTGGCTAGGGAAGAGGAGCAACTAGTAGGCTGGAGTGATGATCTTCAGAATAGGAGCAGGAAACAAGTTCCTCCTTGTTCCCTGAGTAAGACATCGTCATATCACAACCATCGATGATAAATCCATAGTTAGGATTTCATAAGTTTTTAGGTTCCGAGAAGCAGTTACTTATGCTTGAAAATGATTAAACAATGTGCACTTCGATATATTAATGACAACATTTTGGGTCATTTTGAATAGGGCTTGATTTATTGGAGATGTCATGCTACTCTTAACAATGTGTCAATGGATAGGAAATCCTTTTTGATACCACAAATCAGCCATCAGGATCACAGATCCTAGCCCTTGATGTGATTGGACGGTTAAAATATGTCTTGTTCTTCTCAACAGTTACGATGAACAACAATTCTAGATTTTGATTTCTTCCCGCATTGTGTTCGTGGCTCAATCAAAGAAACGAACTGAGTGGTTCACTGTGCCTTAATGAGACTTACATCCTGACCCCTAACATATGTGGTTTCAAGAGCAGACAAGAGAGAAGGATCAGTTCCTTTCACTGCTTCCCCATTACTATGAGTATCTTGGAAGTAAGAGAATAGAGATGGAAGTTCTAGTCGGAGGCCGACGCTCAGGATCTGCGTTGGTGGGTGATATGGGCTTCCTCAGTACTGGTTGAGGGTGTGCCCAAGTAGTGCCCAAGGGTGTCAAGGCCTTAGTTTTAGGTCACTATGTGAGGAGTTTAAGGCTCTCATCGCCTCTCTAGTGTACAACTGAGTAGTGTCGGCAATCTCTCAGGTTTCACAACTCTAGGTCTTTGCAACCAAGATTGAGAGGTTGGCGACACGGAGAAGGACCAGATGAAGTTGTAGGTCACATTATAGGCTAACGAAAAGGACACCAACGGGGTTGATTTTGTGTCAGAGAAAACCCTTTTGAGTGGTGGTTGTACACGCCAGAACAGAGGGCCACATCATGGATCTCTGCGAACGACACCAGGCGTGGATGCAAGAAACTAAGGAGGAGAGGGATTCCCATCCCTCATCGACGCCCTGTTCCATGGAGGTGCCTAGGCATTGTAGGAATGTTGGAAATGAGAGGTCATGCAACTCTTGCATATTGCCCAAGAGCGAGAGAGAGATAGATCACTGGCAGGCCAAGTGTTCAGCAAACCTAAAAGAGCTTGACTGGAACAGATAGAATAGGTCAAGGACTAGCCGGCACAACCGGGTCCAATTAAACCTGATGTGAACTAAACCAAAACTTGCGGGTCCAGGAGACAACCCAACATACATTGGGTCACGTGCATAACACAAGCCACAAGCCATGTGGCAACCCTCGATTGGCCACAAAAAGGTAAATATCCAGAAAATATCTAGATCTTCAATAATTCATAATAAATAGCTCGCTTATCAAAAAATAAAAAAAATATACCAAAATGTTTATAAAAATGAGTAGAATAACATGGAACCATATTTTCAATCTTTTGATGCATTAATCATAGTGATATCATGCAAGATGTATTGTACTTATTTGATGGATAATAATTATCAAACAATGGCCTAAAATTATGACAATGTATTAGTAAATCCATATTTATGTTTATAATCCATTTAAGGTCAGTGATTATGATGCTGATGCACAAAATCATGTAATATGCTTCATATCGCTAATTAGGGATAATAACCGAATTTAATGTGCAATAATTACAAAGATGTTAAATAAACCCTGGAAATTACAGAGTAAGCTCATATCAGTAACTGGAATCTAATATGTAAGTTTGATATCAGTTAGATGCATAAAATTCATGTCATATGAGGATGACCTTTAATACATGGGTCATAACCCTAATTTGAATAATAAATGTATCCTAGGGTTAATCGGTGCATATAACTATATGAAACATAACATACAGATGATCTATATTGATGGCCTAAAATTATGAAAATATATTAGAAAATATGACGGACTAAAATTATGATAATATATTAGTAAATCCATATTTATGTTTATAATCCATTTAAGGTTAGTGATTATGATGTTGATGCACAAAATCATGTAATATGCTTCATATGGCTAATAACCCAATTTACTGTGCAATAATTACAAATGTGATAAAGAAATCTTGGAAATTATAGAGTAAGATCATATCAATAATTGGAATCTAATATGTAAGTTTGATATCAATTAGATGCATAGAATTCATGTTATATGAAGATGACCTTTAATACATCGGTTATAACCCTAATTTGAATAATAAATGTAACCTAGGGTTAATCGGTGCATATAACTATATGCAACATAACATACAAATGATCTATAGTGATCCGACACATAATTGAAGTATAATTTGGGATATCACATCAGCAATATAAATATGAGGTGACAAGATGAAGAATGAAAAACATATCCTAATGATTAAGTAAAACCCTAATGAATAGGACTAGGGTTAAGATGATGAGAACCTGATGGTGATATATGATCTTGTCTTAATCAGGGTTGAACAAAGGTTATAGTTGACATTAGCAATGTGGTATAGATTATCTCAGTTGAAGGTACGCCATTACCTATTACTTGGCTTATTATACAGTATGCTTGTATTATATGTGTAGCAAAACACTTAGCATATGGTATTGGATGAAATGATTGTTCTTGTATGTTACCCTGCTTGATTTTCTGTACTTATATGGCTATGAAAACATGAAACATAAGATATTTGATCCATTATATGATAGCACTAAATCTCTTTGGTAGAATAGTGCATTGATGAAAGTACTAAATCTCTTTGGCCGAATAGTACATGTGAGCACTAAATCTCTCAGGCAGAATAGTGCATTTATGAGAGTACTAAATCTCTTTGGCAGAATAATACATGTGAGCACTAAATATCTTTGGTAGAATAGTGCATGTGGTTGATAAACTTTACATATAATGGAAAATGTACTTCAAATATGTGTTCTCTTTTGTTAATAAACATCCTTGTTCAAGTATATGCCTTTTCTTATATTTTTATTGTTACTGCCAAATATTAGTTTTATCTTATTCCCAAGCTTAGTAATGAGAGGAATATAAAAAGACATGTATGAACATTGTGCTGAAGTGTACCATGTGTAATTTTTTGTTTAGGTTGTGTAATATGATGTTGAAGAATGAGGCTATGTATGAGTTGTGTGGCGAGCTGATGTATAGGTGGACCTGTTGTCTTAAGATCCTGTTGTTTAGTGGTAGTACATGTATATGCAAAAGTTTGTTGTTCAATATGTAATATCAAATGTTGTAACAATTCTTGTTGCAATTATATGTTGAATGGTGAACATGTGTTGTATGGTTTTATTATTGTTCATGTGCATGTACTTCTGACTGTTTCCTTCTAACTTCCTCTAATTTTCTTCTTCTTAGCCTAGTGTGTGTTGTTTAAATTGGGATTCTTGTTAAGGTGAGCTTTCAATTTAGACGTCACACATCAGATTAATTTTTATAAAATATGGGGACGTCACAACATGCAACCAAATTGTGTCATTCATTGTTGGTTTTTTAATAACAAAGGTTTACCAAGATCAAGTCTTAAGTGGGCCTAATGTGGCTTGTATTTTGAAAAAAAGGTTTTACCAATAAATCAAGATTAGAATCTCCAACATAATTGAGATTACAAAAGGTATTATAACGAATAGGTCAAAACTTTGGAAGTATTCCAACACTATCTAGGTTTGAAGGAGGTTTATCATGATTAATAAATTATGTGGGCGTAAAGTAGATCTTGATTTCAAAAAAGTTGTCTCTAATATGTTGAGATTAACATCTGCAACCTAATTGGGTTTTAAATATACTTAACCAAAAGGTCTAGAATTCATCAACATTCTAACAATATATTGGGTTTATCAAGACCAATACATCACACGATCATGTAGTATCCTGGATTTTCCAAAACAATTTTATGAATAAGGAAAGGATTAGAATTTGGAACCTAATTGGATTTTAAAAAAGAATGTTAATGAAAGATCATTTTTTTTTCAAAACATTGATGTTGTTGGGTTTTAAAAAAGCGCTTGGAGGCTCTGGCGGTGGGAGTTTCGGCAATGAAGGCAATGGAGAAGCCAGGAACACCCGCCCCCCCGGAAGGGGTAGTGAGGAGCGGGGAAAATAGGGCTACCACAAGACCCATCAGAGGTACTAACGATCAGGCGAACCCATTCTTGAAGGCTTTGTCTGTTACTACCAACAACCAACAGAGAATCCTTGAACAATTGGGATTCTCTTTGAACTATGGAAGTAAAGCGAACATGAGAGAAGTTCGGAAAGGTAATTGCACGGTGGCAACGACTATGGATCTCGAGACAAACAAGGAGACAACACCCCAATTCCCTAAGCTGAACCAAGGCGGTGCGAAAGATAACTACCCACCAGCACCATGGACTACAGTGCCATACAGGGACATCGCCTGCACTGCGGACGACACGGGACACCTTCCGTTCATCAGACTCGATGACCCCAGTGTCCGATTGGCAAAAGAGAACAGCACAACTAGTGTCAAGGACAACACACCAAGTTTCCAGATGGACAAGAGGGTTTTCGAAGACCTGAAGAGACCCTAGATGTTCTCGGTCATCGTCAAGTGATAGCGAGAGACATAGGGTTTCTAATGCTCCAAGATCGCATAAAACAGATGTGGAGGCCAACGGGAGCATTCAAATTGATAGATCTAGAAATCAACGTCTTCATCGTCCAACTGACCCGTGAAGATGATTACTTGAAGGCGCTGACGGGAGGCCCATGGCCTATCATGGGATCGTACTTGAGCGTCCAACCTTGGGACCCGGCATTCTCACCCTCGTCTGCAAACCCTAAATTCATATATAGTTGCATGGGTGAGAATACCGAACCTCCTGATCTTCTTGTACCAAAGTCAATTCTTGGAGGAAATCGGGGATGTCATCGGAACTACTATTAAAGTCGACACAAATACTGATCAGAAGAAACGTGGTAAATTTGCGAGAATAGCTATTAAGCTGGAGACGGATAGACCGCTAACCCCGACCATCGTGGTATAAGGGGTGAGTTATAAAGTTGAATATGAGAATCTACCTAATATCTACATGTTCTGCGGTAAGATCGAGCATACAGAAAATACATGTAAGAGTAAGAAGGCAGCACTGGAAAGCCAAACGGAGAGCGGCAAGCCAACCCAGGGGGAGACACCAACAGTTAAGCCATTAGGCAACTTCACTGAGACACTACACGCCCGACCCTTCCGATGGAGGCAGAAACGCAACGACAATCAAAATAGGAAGGAAACCCTGAATACACAGAATAGGTTTGGAAACTTGAACCTAGAAGATGAAGCTGAGACACACCAGTCCAAGGAAGGAGATGGGAAATCACAGTCCAAGGGATACGAATGGAGACAATGGAAAGCGTCGAACAAGAAGAAATGCTCAGTGGATGACAGTAAGTCAGTAATCACACGGTAATGACAGGGCCCAGGCAGACACAAGGGTTAACACAAATAGGGTGTACCAGATAAATAACCACACAGCGACGGTAATCCTTGAAGAAAACACAATAGTCATTCCAGAAGATGGCACAGTGAACAACAACAATCTACAATTCGTAATGGGAAGCACCTCAGTGGTCCAAAAGGCGGGAGGAAGTCCGGCTAAAACGCAGATGGCGTTTGGGTCATCGGCAAGTATATACATCTCAGAAAAAGGAAAATTCTCAAACCTAAAGACCTCTCAAAGATTGGTCCAAGGAAAAAGAACTGGTGGGATTCAGAACATGAAGCAAATGCAGAAATACGGGGCAAGGAGGGCCCGAGACCAGAAGACATGGTTACTGAATGTTGATCGCCAGTTGGAATGTGTAGGGTATCCGTGAGGTGGACACCCAAAACACCATCTGAGATATAATGCACTATCATAAGGTAGACATTTGCACTCTTATTGAAACTCATACGAGCGGGGTACAGGATGATAAGATAATAAAAACCCTTGGGTTCGACTCATCCTTCAAGGTGGAGGTGATAGGTTTTTCAGAAGGCATTTGGGTTCTATGGAAGCAAGAAATGGGGATGATCGAGATTCTGGTGTGCCACAAACAGTTTGTGCACTGCCTAATCAACAACCGCATCCTCATACCATTTGTATATGCTAGCACAAAGCAAACCCGTAGAAGGCTACTGTGGGAACATCTAGAAATCTTGTCGACTGCATCTTTGAGACCCGGTCCGACCTGGGGGACTTCAACGAGGTCCTTCATGCAGATGAAAAAGTAGGAGGGGAACCCATCCACATGAGAAGTTGCAGGGAATTAATTTGTTGAAGGTTTGCTGAAGGCTGGCCTGGGGGACTTGGGCGCGTCAGGGCCAAAAATGACCTTCAAAAGAGGATGGTTGCAAGAACGCTTGGACCGAGCGGTAGCTAATCAAGAATGGGTTGACAAATTTCCAAGGACATCAGTACAGGTCCTCCCGCGTATGAATTCCGATCATTCCCCGATTTTGATAAACAATGGAGAAGACAATAGAAAACGTTGCTTCAATGCCAAAACTAGTGTCATCTGGAACATGAGACCATCGTTCCACGGTATGATCCAACAGAACTGGGACACGAATCTTTCATTTCAACAAGCTCTTCCTACCATCATGGAAAGGGCTACAAGATGGGATAAGGACAAACGCAAGAAAAGTAGAGCGAGGAAGAACCAGATTATCAACGACATCGGGAAGAGACAAGAAAACCAAGGAACCAGCCACTCGAGGACGACAGAGGAGATCATAATCAACCTACAAAGCGAGTATAATGAGATACTTCAACAGGAAACGGAGGAGTGGAGACAACACGCACGCTGCGACCAGATGACATCTGTAGATGCCAACACAAGATACTTACAATCCTTAGTCAAAGCCAAGAGATAAAGAAGCAACATTGCGAGATTGAAGAATGAATAGGGCGTATGGATACACAACAAATCGGGGGTAAAGTCATTAGTCCGGGACTTCTTCACGAACCTGTTCGATCACTCAGAAAACTGGCCGCTCAGTTACAAAGTGGATCGCTGCTTATCCGGGAAGCTTTCCCGAGCTTCCAGATCACACCATCACCGATCTTGGTCATACCCCCACAAGTGAGGAGATACATGCCACTCTAAAGAGGATGAACCTGATAAAGGCCCCCGGCCCTGATGGGGTTGACACCAAATTCATGCAAAGAAACTGGGCTCAACTGAGCAACTCTATTACACTCACAATAACTCAGTGTTTTGCAGGTCTTTCAGTCGACGACAACCTAGCGAACTCCACTCTTGTTCTTATACCAAAGACGCCGACGCCCGAAACCTACAACCAACTCCGTCCAATAGTACTTAACAATGTGTGTCTCAGACTGTTGTCCAAAATAAGAACTGAACGCATCAAGCCTTACCTTCCAAGTTGGATATCGCCAATGTAGACCAGCTTCGTCTCGGGAAGGAGGATCACGGATAACATCATTCTGGTGTAGGAACTGATTCACTCAATGCGGATGAAATATGGGGAAAAAGCAGCAATGCCTATGAAATTGGACCTATCAAAGGCATATGACAGTGAGATTGGACTTCATCCTTGCCACATTATAAAGAACGGTGATGCCACCCAACTTGGTTACATTGATAATGAGCATAATCACATCGGAAGAGATTGCGCTTGTGTGAGATGGGGAAACCCTTCCTCCTTTCAGGGCCTTACAGAGGGTACGCTAGGGAGACCCCTTATCCCCCTATATCTTTGTCATATGCTTAGATCACTTGAGTCAAGCGATTGCAATAGAGGAATAGAACGGAAGCTAGAAAGCATTCCGGGCGACCAGAGGAGGACCAACGATATCACATGTCTGCTTCGTGGACGATTTGATACTTTTCAGTGAAGCTTCACCAAGCCAGGCCAGGAACATGATGAGAACGCTCAAACGTTTTGAAAAGGTGTCAGGTCAGGAGTTGGTGAAGGAGAAATCAACAGTTTTCTTCTCAAAAAACACAAATACTAGTACCAGAAGGGCAATTACCAGGATCACATGCATACAACAAACTACAAACCTTGGGAAGCACTTGGGGGTCCCAATCATCCATGAAAGAGTGAACAAAGAGATGCATCTGGATACAATTAACAAAATCAAAAATAGGATCTTGTCTTGGACCAACAGATCGTTGTCCTTTGCAGGAAGAATCACTCTGGTTAAATCCGTCTTGAATACAATTCCAAATTACATTATGCAATCCACATATCTTCCCCTCACCATATGTGATAACATTGACCGACTGATCCGTACGTTCCTTTGGAAAGGTACAAAAGGAATAGGAGGACTCCATCTAGTATCCTGGATCAAGGTGGATCACACAAAAGAGAGACGGAGGACTTGATATCAAGACCGCTAGATTACAGAACAAATCACTATTGTAGAAAATAGGATGGGACTTCTTATCCAATCGTGACACTATCTGGAAAGAGCTCATGACAGCCAAATATAATCATTGCATCAACGTAGGAGTTACTAATGGTTCACGACTATGGAGATACGTGGCTAAATCTTACACGAAGATGGCCCCGGACATAGGCAAGGCAATCATGTTTGGTTCAAACACTAATGTGTGCAAGGAGAACTGGGTAAACAACTGCTGGATCCCAAGCCTAAAGGCTAATTTGGTCATCCCAATAGAATTGGAAGATCTCAAAGTTGAGTCCATGATGAATATGGAGCGAAACTGGGACACTCAGTTCATTGATTATTGGTTCGATGACACTACAACAGAAGGACTCAAATCAATGGAGCCGCCACACCAAAATACGGGAAAGGATGTAGTGATTTATCAAAAAGATGTGAAGGGTATGTTTTCCTCGAAGATGACTTATAGACAGTTACAAAACAGTTGTGCTAGCAAGACGTAAGGCAGCTGGATGAAAATCTGGAGGCTTGAAGTACCACACAGAGTCAAATCCACTCTCTGGCTGGCCATGCATGATAGTCTGATGACAAATGAGAACAGGGCGAGAAGAGGATTCACAGATGATATACAATGTCCAAAATGTAATACTGAAGCCGAATCCTTCATGCATGCGGCTCGCAGATGCCATAATTCACAGCATGTTTGGAACTTGGTCCAAGAGGCTACTGGGGAGAGACTAATTGTGTCTTTGGACCCAAGAAGTTGGCTAGCATCAAACCTTGGTAGAAGAAAATAGAAACCCGATTGGCCAATTTGGTTCGCGTTCACTGTTTGGAAGCTATGGCAGAATAGATGTCATTTCATCTTCGAGAAGAGCTACATTCCACCAACGATGCTGTTCCAATCCATCATCCAAGATGTCAAAATCTGTCTGAAGGCTTTTGGAGAAAAGAAAGTAATACACCAACAACACCAAACCGGAGACAAATCTTGGAGGCCACCTGGACGAGACTGGGTAAAATTGAATGTATATGCTGGAAAAAAAAAGAAAGTGACGGCAGTAGCTTATGCTGTAAGGAATAGGGAAGGCACCTGGCTATGGGGAGGTTATCAATCGAGAGCTACGATTGACACCTTATATGTTGAATTGAAAGCTATTGCAGTTGGTCTCAAGGAAATCAAACAACGAACTAGTAGGATCATCGTCTCTTGCGATAGCAAACAAGCCATCAACATACTCAATGGAGTAGTCACGACCCCAACCAAGTATAAACATCTATGTTATAGAATCAAGTTAGACATGCTAAACTTTGAATCAACTATTCTAGAATTCCAAAAAAGATCATGTAATAGAGTTGCAAATAGCATAGCTAAATGGGTTGTGACTCAAGGCACAATAGTTATTAGATGGCAGCAAAGCCCTGACTTCATACTTGACCATCTTTAATATTAAGCTAGCTTGTGCCACAATTGTATCTAGTCATCTAGTGAGCCTATAACCGGAGTACATGATGAATAAAATATAATCCCGGGTTTTTTTTAAAAAAAGGGCTTGACCAAGGAGTTGAAAGTTTGTTAGCATCTTGACGATATATTGAGTTTTGCAAAAAGATGTTTACTACGGAGTCAAAATTTGGATAGATTCTCCATTCAATCTTATATTTTGCAAAAGGTTTGAAAAAACTACCTATATTTTCTTAAACAAAGCTCTTCATCAATTTTTCCCACATGAGTTTACCAAATACATCCTCAACATCTCCACACATGTTCCCATAGTTGATGAAATGTATGTCCTTATCTTCTATAGGGATTAAATGTACATCATTTATAATGTATTTTTAGGTTTACAAGGAGGCAGTACTAACCTCAATATGTATCCTAAACATGTTGATCAAAATAAATCACTAGTCTAAGGTAGTGGGCATGACAGGACCTGAGTATTATCCCACTTGCATATGGTCCCTCCAAATATTAATGTCTTTGCTACATTGGGATCATTTAGCATGATTGTTGTTCTTCCATACATGCAACAACAAGGAAGGGAGTATGAGAAGGTGATGTGTTGTTTTTACAAAATAAATCGCAAAAAACTCATCTATTTATTTAATAAGGCAATGTAAGGGTGTTCAAAATCATGTGCTATTTGACAAGAAAGAAATATTGAATAGTGATAACACCCAAATTTTGGCAATTATGCTAAGTACTTATCTATTATTTTGTGCCATGATAGACTTAATATGCCCAAAATTAACTCAATATACTTATGTTTTTGTAATTTATTACTTTTTAAAGGTATAGTTTCTCGACTAGGAAATTGTGGGACTTGTAGGAACAAAATTAAGAAAACATCAATTATCTAGGTTATGTCCAATGAATTTGGTTGAATTCACTTGAATTTGTTAGAATTCATCCTGACCTTTTTGTAGCAGTACACATCGGTAGTCCATTGACTCTTTTTCTTTGGGAGACAATCGAAGGGTCATCTTCCGATGGTATCTCCTAATGGAACCAATCGAAGTTCATCCCGAAAGGTCCCTCCCCTAAAGCCTTCTGATGTACCTGTTGGTATGTATGCCCTGAGAGCCAATCATGGGATAATTGGTGGGATACATTAAGATTGATTTGATAAAGTTCAAATGCAAGCTTCCAATTCTTTCTGGTTCAGTCATATGAGATAATGATAGAACAGATTGAATGTCTAGAGAATGACAATACTCAATGACGTATGCTTTTCAGGTTCAGGACCTGAATGATCAGATCATACGGATGCTAAGAGTTTGTACATTCTTATTATGTCCTTAGTCAGATGTCATTATGGAAGGTAGATAGACAATAATGACACACAAGACTAGATTGTGGTGTTGGTTGATGACAGAATCTCATTAGTCATGATATTGAGATATCAAACCAAACACATAGGTACTTGTTAGAGAACAAGTGTACCAGATAGACCCACCGTGAGTTTGACACATGGAACCATGACATGGTAGTCACAGTCAGTTCTCACAGTGATGGTGGTGAGTGTGATTCTTTGACCTGAAATCACTACACTCAATACATGTCGTTGGGTACACATTGACATCATCAAACGCAGTCCTGAAACATGAGTTGTTATAAAGGTGATGATTGGGTGGCTTTGACACATGGGGCTTTTGAGGGGTGAGTGATAGATATGGGATTTGTCCCTCCTAAGGGAGTTTGATATCCATGACTACTTGATGAGTAGGATTGAGATAGGCATGCACACGCATGTGTGAATCAATATGTGATGTTGATGTCATACATATCTCCTCCAATCTACTATGAGATCAAGAAAGTGAATGAACGTTGACAGGATGAATGTTCCATGCCTTGAGTTTATTCGGGATATTAGTGACAAAGGAATTATACATTCACTGTAACACCATTCACGGATTGTAGGATTGAAAGTTGTTCTCTAACTTTCTATTTCACTTGGGTAGCACTGATGTGCGACTAGGCACCACTCATTGCTTGTGAAGTAATAAGTGCTATGGACTTTTACTGCCAATGTGAAATGGGCTTGTAGGGTCACACACATAGGATTTAACTTGGAAGTGGAGTTTATCCACAAACGATGTTTGGATTGATTACTAAAGGAGTTTAGTAGTTCAATTAAACACTTAATCAATTGATAGCTTAGTATCATAGTGTTCAAGGTGTTGGACCGATTGATTAGAGTATCAGATTGATTGAAACTACAATTGACTGATTTGCATAGTCTGCTGCCCCAACCGATCGACTCATGGGATGAACTTATTGCCTCAGGTTGGTGAACCGATCGGCTGAACTAGTGAGACGATCGACTCATGTATCAATGAGACGATCAGCTCAATTGTTGAACTGGTCGATTCATGTGACCAACTGAGATCGTTTGGAAATTCAGAAAATTCTTTTTGCAAATACATATTTGTTTCACTTGTACAAATTTGATTTGGACAAGGACTAATATTTGATTAGTTCTTTCCTGGCTTCCAGTTCTTCTCCTTCATGGGTGGTTGATTATGGAGCTTCATCGCATATGATTGGTATGAGGAAACTGCTTCACTCCATTGACTCATATATCCCACATTAGTCGGTGACATTAGTTGATGGATCTGTGTGGAAAGTATTATCCAGTGGATCTATTTCTCTTACCCCTAAGATTGACCTTAAGTTTGTACATTATGTGTCTAAATGTCCATTCAATCTTCTCGAACATGTAAGTCAATTTGAGTTGGATCAGTACCGCGAACCGATCGGCTCAGAGCATCAGACGATTGGCTCAGGTCCCAAACAAACGGCTCAGGGCCCGAAATGATCATTTCAGGGTGTGAACCGATCAGTTCAGCTGGCGCAGTTGATTGTTTTATGGAAAAACCTTGAATCCTTCTACTCCTACTTTAGTCCCGCATTGTCCGGGATAGAGAACCCTGTCTAATGACCCTCTTATATATAGGGGTATTGGGGGCTTCTCAGGTACAACAACATAGAACAACAATTGCTCTGCAAAGCTGTCATTTTCTCTTGTTGTGGTAACCGAGAGAGCCCGAGCAAGTGCTACCCGATAAGGGAGGCACAACACGGGAAAGACAACTACAGAAAGGCAACTGGTTGCAGGAGAGTGTGTCGGTGATTAGTACGCTGACAGGAGGGTGCGACTCCTTCCAATTTCTTGTTGGACAAGGAGATCGGAGTTCCAGGTGGCCCATGTGGACTACTTTAGAGGCGGGAGACTTCTGCCGCTCGGAGGACAGCTGTCAATCCCGACAGTCCCAGTAAGACCAGAAGTTGTACAGACACTGTCCAAGACCAGAGGTGAAGACCACGCAAGCCATGGGGTAACGTCGCCGAGTAAGCATCGGGACAAGGTATGTCTCTACAAATCATCCTTCCTACTATATAGACGTTGATGTGATTCCTTTATTCTGGGTTTGGGAGAAGAATTTTTTTGTTTCCGCTGCCTTCTCTGTCTCCCCTAAAACCCAATAGTGGTATCAGAGCCATGTTAACTGTTCTATACTTTAGGATTATTGATGTGATCAATTTTGGTTTGTCGCCTTTATTTATTGCATACGATGTGAAACACGTGAAAAGCTTGATCGGACAAGTGTGGGCACGCCTTAGTGTGGTGCACCGTCTATCTCGTGGAAGCGTGAAGGATGGATATGTGGGTCTTCCCTAATAGGTTGCATATTCATCGTGTTGGCTTTGGGTCAGACTTAACAAGGTGACCTAGATAAGATCTAGCACCTTGAGGCATGGAGATGATCATGGCAAGGAGTTGCATATGATATCTTTCAAGAGTTGCATATGATGCAATTGGAAAGAGTTGCCTACCTGGAAGATCTAAGTTGTGGGTGACAGCCCTAGATGGTCCATGACTCAGAGGATTTCAGGATCTTGACCCACTAAAAGGTTGTACGCTGTAATCTTCTGAATTGATGGTGAGGGCTATCAATTTGAACAAAAATAGTGGGAGCGATAATTAATTAAAGTCCTCATTATATCATAAAACCTTTTCAAATCAATCATGTCAAAAAGGAGTTTTTGGACGAAATTGCATATATTTCCTTTTGTACAATAAATGGTTAATCAATAATAATCACTTTCTTTGTGATCGGTCCTTAAGATGGACAAATTAAATGGGAATAATTCCATGACTAGTTAGGACATTGAGACGTGTTTTCAATCGAAGAGTGAAAGCTCTAAGTCCTAGTTATACCAGAACCAGATGAACTCAACCCCACCACACCAATGGCTTAAAGGATGCTTATGGAAGCATACCAAAGATGCCATTGATGTGGAGTGCTTAATGTTGTGTTCTCTGAACTATGAGTTGCAGAGACAACATGAGACATATGATGTCTCCAAGACACTATTCTAGTATGTCATGACAGAAGAAGATCCAGTAGGTATTCACACACTCAATGTGATTGGGTATGACTAGACTGGGATTTCGTCTGAGCCAATAGTTGGCTATAGGTATGATACTACAAATGTTGCGACAATCATACAGTTCATGATGAACTACAACATGAACAACTTTGACAAGCATTGATAGAGTTGTTGGACATGTTGAGGATAGTAGAGGCAAAGATGAAGAAAGACAAACCCTAATCTTTAATGTGATCGATGAAGGGTAAGTCTCAAAGGCAAGGACAAGGGCAAAGCAAAGAAGCGTTCTAATGCTAGCCAGCAATCCAAGCCGTCTTTAGACTCGAGGCACAGATGAAGGACAAGTCTAAGTATGTGATGTTGATCAACATAAAGAAAGGAAGGTCTAAGGGAAAGGGCAAGGGAAAAGCTAAGAAGGGTTCTGATGCTAGCCAGTAGCCCAAGTCGTCTTTAGCCTCAAGGCACATGGGAGGGTGAATGAGGGAATTTCCCTCTATATTTGGAAGTACAAAAGAAGAAGAAGGAGGGGATGGATATCTCCACCTAAGGTATCATGAAATGAACCACTTTTGAGGTATATGATACAAAGATGGAGATCTGACATATATGATATGTAAGATCTACAAAGAAGTGATGGCCTTTATAAAAGGACCAAGAAAGGAGTACCCATCATTGGGGCAAGTGTTGCTGCCATAGATAGGAGTACCTTTCAGTTTATTTCAACCTAAAGGACAAGAAATAGAATTCAGAACTGATGTTTCAATTTGCCAATAGAAACACTTTATTGTTGCATACACTACTACAGAAAATGCTTTTTACAACAGTTCCTTTTCTTAATTTACAACAGGTGTTAACCGTTGTATTAGATCGCGTGGTCTTATGGGGGGGTGCTTTACACAACATGTGATTGCATGTTGTATTAGATGTATTTTATACAACAGTTGAAACATGTTGTCTTTTAAGGAATGTCCTATTGTAATATGGGTATTTTACACAACATGTGGTGCACCTGTTGTAATATATATTATACAACAGTTGAACGACGTTGTCTTTCGCTAAACACACCCGTTGTAATAGGGGCATTTTTTACAACATGTGGTTCACCCGTTGTAATATATATTATACAACAGTCGAAGCATGTTGTCTTTCACTAAACACACCCGTTGTAATAGGCAGGTCTATTACAACATGCAGTGCACCTATTGTAATATACATGTTTATACAACAATTGGAGTATGTTGTCTTTCCATACATTTAACCGTTGTAATAGGATTGTTTAGACAACATGGTGTGTGACTGTTGTAATATACACAATTTATACAACAGGTTATGCATGTTGTAGTTCACTAGAAACACATGTTGTAATAGGTGTATTTTTTCCTGACAAACCTGTTGTAATAGGTGTGGATAACACAACATGTGTTATTTGTTGTAGAATCATACATTTTAGAACATATCATTAACTGTTGTCTTTGATTAGAGTTTGACAGGTCATATATCGAACCAATTGTATTGATCAAATTAACCATATTATTAATAAACTATAATAAATATGCAATTATACTTTTTCATTTCACAAACAAACTCATAGTTGAATAAAATTTCCATCAAACCTTGAAAGAAAGTCGTACTAAATTTAATTAATATTAAATCATCCATACAACGATTCAATAATACAAAGTATTGAGTATCCACTCTAGAATCGAACTGAAAATTAACTAAAAAAGTTTCACACATTGGTCTATGCTAAAGAACAAATGTCTCCCCCACATATCACATAATCTTATGTGTGCTCAAGAGCACATGTTGGTTGAAGCAACGACTAATATACTTCGAATCGCCCACTCATTTCGGACCTCATCAATTTCTTCTTGGTTGAAGCAACGACTAATATACTTCGAATAATACTGCAATCATATGACAAATATATCAACATATTGTGATTTTTTCAATTTATTTAGAAATTTGAACAAACTAAAGGAATATAATGTTAAGTAGCTTACACATTCAGGAATATTTCTATTTCTCGCATCAAAGATGTCTTTCATATACTTCAACACATAATACCCGCAATCTGTATTGTTCGGCTGCTTTGGACACTGTACAAAATAAATATTAATTTGTTATCAAAATAATTGTGAGAACTTGTTAGCAAATAAGAGGATGGAAAGGTATAAATAGCCAGAAAACTTAATAAAAGGTATGTGTAAATAGAATAAAAATGCTATAAGAGTGAGAAAGGCATGATTTATTACTGAAGAAGGTGTGGTTTATATGCCATATTGGATGATGCAAAACTTTCTCTTGCAAGAGGGGGATTTTGTAAGAGTGAAGAATGCCACCCTTCAAAAAGGAACCTTTGTTAAACTACAACGTCACAACATTTAAATTCAATTCAAGTAGACCATTGTCAAGAAAATAGTCATTAAACTCATGCATACATTCTCGAAGAAGGCTCTTTACAAACTTATTAAATGTCCTTACAATTGGGATCTACCTATAGGGTCTACTTGTAAACCCAAAGTGTAATATCTTGTTTCAAAGATAATGCCCGAGCAACTTGATGATAATGACCCAAATAAGATCTAATCGATATATGTAAAAATTAGAGCATTTGTAAAAATAAGACCATATCAAATCAAGTAGCAGAATCTGAAGAAACTAGAACAACACTTCTATTGGTGAATCAGAAAGTAATATTTTTCTGGATCAAAATGGTAAATTACCTTGATCATTTCCCATTTCAAATTCTTCCTATGCATCATCATGATCTCATAATTAAATATGAGGTTCCAAATATGGATATGAGATTACTCTGTAAATTTCATCATTTATTGATCATCAATGTATTAATTGCATTTTATTTAGGGTTAAAAACCCTATATGGCAACATTAAGCAAATTACATGATTTCGTACATCAACATGGCCATAACTGACATCATATGCATCAAAGACATGGATATGGACTTACTAACATTTTTCCATAATTTTATGTCATCGTTTGCTATTTATTATCCATTAAACTAGTATTTAACATCTTACATGATATTACTGATATTTGTGTATCAAAAGCCTGATATTATACTTTTATGATATTCTATATAATTTTCTGAGAATTTTGGTATATTACTTGTATTTTTATGATAAACGATCTATTTACTATGAATTATAGAAAAACTGCTTATTTCTGGGAATTTTACCTTTTCTGACCAATCCGAGACTACCACGGGGCAACTCTTTGCCTGAGCCGCTCGGTTCTATGGCGGTTTGCACTTCTAGACCCAGTTGAACCGGTCCTATCTTCTCCCCCTTTCACGGTCACAGCCCGACGCGATCCCTTTCTGTCTGTGTGCGTTAACACCGCCGCCCGCCTGTTCTCCAGCATCGATGCTGCATGTGCCTCCTCTGGCGATCTGCTCCAATCTGACTACAACGGCTTCGTAGTAGCAACACCAGCCCCAGATCTCTGTCTATGTTGGCTCGTCACTGTGGACTGCTGCTGAAGGCTCCTCCTCCGTGTCCAAGGCTCAGGCGCCACCGCCATGGGACTCTGCTCCGGCTTGCTATTGGCAGTAATTTCCTGCTCCTTGTGAGTCCCCCCGCCTGGCCGTCGTCGCTCAGGACCTGACGCCTGCATTCTCTGCCTACTTTGTGCTGTTGTGCATTCAGATGTCTGTGGTTTGGGGAGCTCACCGTACTGGAATAGACTGCGGCGGAGAAGAGAGGGCAAAAATACGTCTGCTTGTCCTCTCTCATGGTTATGTTGAGGAGAATGATTGCAAGGCATCAAGGAATCAATGTCCAACCTCCATATGCGTTGGAAAGGACCCATGGGCGACCTTCAAACTGCATCTTCTTCGTCAATACCTCAACCTCGCTGCTCAGCACCACTACCTCAGCAATGCCGGAAATCATGTCGGATCAACCCCCATGTTTCCCATCTTCAGTTTCCCCTACCTATATCCTTCTTGTACCCCCTCTACCTCCGACTTCCTATTCCCTCATTAGTCTGCTTGCTGCGAAGGAGAAGCAGTGAGAGATGGGGTCTCGCTCTCTCTCTATACTTCACCAAAAGCTATGCTATCTCGGCCAGGATGGAAGTGCTCGATAAGGGAGGCCAACCGCCCGGTCTCCCGCTCCATTCGTCCCATGATCAGAGATCGTGGTAGTGCAGACGGGCGTTGGGTTCCTTGCTCCTTGACCGGTTTGGAGGTAGGGAATAGTTCAGCGCCGTCAGATTCTTTTCTTAGTCCGTTGGATCTTGTCTCGGCTAGCCGATCCGTGGCTCATATATGCCATCGATCACAGCCATATAGCTAAACTATGTGTGATTCCTCCATTAAGCAAATCTTACGCTATATATGTTAAACTTAGGTCTAGTCATTTATCTCATTATTTCAAATATTCTGACTTAAATAGATTATTCTAGGAACCTCATTTACTCATGCAAATTGAACCATGGCTTTATCATCATCATAACTACTACTATTAAATTTTAGCTCCGGTTTACTACTATTTGACCAATCACAACTTAATCCAAAATGGTACATGATTAGGGTCATAGTCATAATCTTAACATCATACGACTCTTCATCTTTAAACAAAAAGGGGTATTCAAGAACATCTAAAGTTCACTCTATCACATCCTACACACCTTAAAAGAAATTTTGTCCTCAAAATTAAGCCAGAATTCCAATCCATCACAGAACTCATACCCATATTTGACAATAATTTTATAAAAAAATCATGATCTGATTACATGTTCATGAAAAAATTTACAAAAAGAAATTGCGTCCGGCTCGGTTCACTGTAAGTAGGAGTCTGTTGTAGATACAACAACATGTATAATGTGTTGCATAGTCACAAATTCAGCATTCGGCGTTATTTGGCGAGGTTGAAAATTTTGGTATTCGGGAATTATGCGGGAACTTTGGATAAAAAATGGCAAAGATACGATAAAAGTTTCGGTCAACCATTCTGGAAAAAAACAGATACAATTCAGATATATATATATATATATATATATATATATATATATATATATATATATTTATATATATATATATATGTATATATATGTATATATATGCAAATTTTACTTGGTAATTTGGTACAAAAAGTTCAACAATTATCAAGATTCATACATATACATAAAAGCACCATGGTACCACAATGGTCAATTTGGTAAAATTATAGGTGTAGAATTTAGTTGAGAAATAAAAATATGTACAATTGATAAACATCGACCTTTAAGTGTCTGACTGGTTTGGTATAACTGAAATTTTCCTGGAACTTATTTTCCTGGAAGGCTCCGATTGGTTCAGTGTAAGTAGAGTTTTTATTGAAGTCCTTTTCCAGGAACTGAAGTGCAGTTCCTGGAAATTGAGTTCAGATGATTGGTTTAAAAATCAAAGTTTTTTAGGAAAATGAGTTACATGTAATTGGTTTGCTATAATTTTGTTACAATACATGAAATGTAATGTACCACAAACATCACAAACTTTATATTTTGCAAACCATATCATATCTATTTTAAATAGAACTTCATAATCAACCAAGTATTATTCACAGGCTTATCCCTAAGTACATATGATTTTTTAATACACAGATAATTTCTATGTCGTCTCTTGCTTAAGATCAACATGATCATCATTATCAAAATGGCATATGTTTGTTGACATTCCTTACAACCAATATGATCAACACCTGGGAACGTCGGCTTCGTCTATCTTACGGGGGAAGTTGCCGCAAGTGTCTAGCGGTGGTGAGCTCTGTGAGTCGTCTGCGGCGCTCCTCGGACGCGAGAGGGGGGGGGGGGGGAGGGGAGCTCTGCGGTCAGTCTCTCGTCGTCTGCTGCTCCTCAGACGGGGACGGGGGGGGGGGGGGGGGGGGGCAGTTTGAAACGGGGG